>JTDE01008680.1:8306-19793 GCA_014338405.1 Paragonimus skrjabini miyazakii | reverse complement strand
CCTTTTGTTCCTGAACGTTGCCTGTGGGTAACATACTACTTGTGAGTAGTATACTACTCACAACGAAACTGCCTGTCATACAACAATAGGATACAGCAATTTTTACTGAACCAATAAATTAGTTTTTTCTCGTTCCTTTGCCTCTTGGTTGGAGAGGTTTGTCGATTTTCGGGCGTCTTTTTGACGACAGTTTTTCCTTGCGAAAGGTCGGTTTATCGTTACAGTTTCTTTTGCGGTTATGATAACGTCTTCAAAAGGAAAGAGCTCTAAACAGAGGAGCAACAACATTGTAAAATTAGACATAATTCAAAAGGTGTATGAAACACTGGTCAACGTCTTCTGGCAACTAGAGGCGGTCGTTGCAATCGTCCTGTCCTTCGCAGACTCTCCGGCTGAGTAGATTTAATACATTCTATGGTGAACACTCGGACTACAGCGCTGTTCCTGTCGCAACTTTATTTAAGGTACCTTTCGTATACTGGATGAGTGAATTCCATCCGGCATACATATGAACTGGACAACTGTTGACCACATTACCTAAAAGGATCACGTACGTCGCCACGCCACGTTCTCTTGAGCCAAAGGCTCCGAGTGGGCCTCCTTAAGTCAACTCCTCCTTCGGTATGGACAATCGGAAAGTATTCTGCCCCAAAATCATGAACTTGTGAACTTTTATGAGTTATCAATTGTATTTCACGGTGTTATCACAATTCTTTGGTCCAGTTGCTAACTGACAACTTCGTTCTCATAATATATTTTACCGCAACAAAGCGCTTGTTTGTCATATGAGTCGTTACTTGGTGAGTTCCAATCTTGTTTCGGATGCATACTAGAGACTTGTCTCAGTTGTTGTTTGCGACGGAAGTCAAAGCCAGAGGGACGATGCGCCAAAAATCAAGATGATATCTTTGTCCGATCACCACCAATCACTATCTGACCATCGGCACCATTTAAACTTACCGCTTTCAATGTACAGACACGCGCAGATGGGTCAGGAAGCAGCCCCTGCATGTACACCAAAAATCCTTAAAACTAATATCTGCTGCATTACATGAAGAAGACTTCGGCATTTTAACGGCCGCTCCACTATGAGTACCTGCCGGGATATGTTGTGATACAAGCCATTGGTCAAAGGGGGCCATAGAAATGTACTAAGCCCACAATTCATGACTGCATGCCCGGCAACAGCCGTATTTGCAGTGCGACTTGAAAGCCATTATCAACATAATCGAAGACTGCAGTATATCAGTTATTTGCACTGATGCTTCACTGCCATACAACCAGGAAAGAAAGAGCAGGCCTTCGACAGAATGGAAGAATAGGATGGGACCTGATTAGTAAAAGGCAAACGTTTGAATTTAAGCAGTTAACATGCAGGTGTCCACACTAGGCAAACAAAAAATCACTAGCAAGACGACCACCTTACAGCATTCATTGTCTCGGGTGATTAATTGCACCTACTTCACAGACTACTCAACCGAACCACGGAAAAATTCACACAACCAAGCCCGACTAGCTAACATCTCATCTAAACTCATCAATCAACGACTCCGTGAGTCGCGAGAGCACCAACCCGGCGCTACAGACATTAGTTCGCCATCTGGCGACCTCGACCGCTAATTTAGTTGTGGAAAAGTGACCATATGTGTCACGTAACAATGACGTGAAACTTTCCAAAAGTATATAAAATTCTGGAGATCCTAATCTAATCAGGAGATGGCGTGTACCGAGCTCACCTTGTCTTTCAGTGAAAAACCACACTGTGGACGTCATCTTCATCAGATATCAATACAATATTGGTTCTCATCTATGTTTAACTGCCACACAACCATGAAGAAGAAAGAAGCAAGCCCTGGTCAAGGAGAAAAAAGAAACAGACAGGAGGGCACTCAGCCACTAAAATTAGCCACGTCTACATTCAAAAACGCAACACTGAGGTGCTTACACCTTGAAAACAAACAACCGAGTTGTGAGTTAAAGTAAGGGGTTATAAACAAGAGAGCTTCATTACGGGCTACACTGCCCCGTGACATTAATTGTACCTACTTCAAAGTCAATTTGGCCAAACAACAACATTCACGCCAATGAGCTCAATTAGCCGCCATCTCACCAAACGTCCCCAGCCACCGATTCCGTGGATCGCGAGGACCCCAGCCCGGGAGATGAACCCGATCCACAACGGTCTAATCCTTAGTGAACGATTTCATTTTGCTACCCCGGGTCATCATCTGTCCAACTCGCACCTTATGTCAGTCGGCCACCGTCTCGGCGAAGAGTGCTCCAAATGGCATACGACTATACACCTGTAGTAAATGACCTAATCATCTAAGTCCGTACAAACTTAAAGATTAAACAAAACGACTCGTTAAGTGATTAATAACAAATACCTAACTCTACATCATTGCCTACCCGTTGGTGCCATCCGATGCTAGCGATCGAAAACAGACATCAACGGCCAAATACCTGAAGAGGCTTCACGTCTTCTACCGTGAGCGCTGAAGTCTCGCCACCAGAAATTAATATACCTCTCATTGTCGTTTTACATACGCGACCGTTAAGCTTCAGAGGAATGCATCGTCAGAAGTGTACTAGACTAGCGAATGCTGTCTTGAAGAGAAGATCCTCTATTTCACTCGCTACACCTCCACCGCCCCTGAAACAGGTTTCCAAGTAGACCAAGCAGTAAACAAACACTGTATCCTCATCATCCAACTATAAATCGAAGTCACAGCAGTCTTGTAGAGGCACCTTGCGCTTTTGGGGCTAAAAAACTCGTTCCGAAATATCTCGCAGAGCATAAATTAGCATCGACATTGACTGCGTTGTCTGAAAACTGCCAAGCATCAGCAATAATCATGATCAGTCAGTCTTCAACTGGGTGGGAAGTACACACCGGCATTTCATGAGTGCAACAAGCAGCCCTCATTATTTCGTCCATAACAAAGTTGAACAAAAATGGTGAAAGTGGACTTCCTTGAAGTACGCCCCTCTCGGTAATGAAACTGTCAGACAGTTAATCGTAAACCCTAACCCGAGCTGAGGTATGAGAATATAGTGCCGACAATATGTTCACATACTTTCTGTTTTTAAACGACTCTAAAAGTGTAGACCAAACCACTGGATCAAATGCACCTTTGTAGTCGAGAGATACGGCCATTTTCGACCGACGGTAATTGTGTGACGTTGCTCCAGAATTTGACGGAGGGTACGAATTCGATCATTACATCCTTGTCCAGAACGAAACCCTGCCTGCTCCTCCATGATGTCTGAAGTGAGTCGATGAAGTACGGTGGATGTTAGAAACCTAGTAATGACCTGAGTCAAACTAAGTCTCCTATGGTTCCTACAACAGTCTCTAACTTTTCTCAAAGATGGGAACAATCATCGAGTGACCCCAGCAGCGAGGGGTGTTTCCTGTCGTCCACACAAGTTGAAACAACAGTCAAGACCTCAAATAACGCCTCCCTGCATCGCTTGAAAACTGCTGACAGGAGGTCATGAGCCAAAAGCCCTAATGCATTAGCAAACTGAAACGCGTCAAACACTTCGGAGCGTCTTCGTCCCTAGCGTAGGATGTCTTCCGTGAAATGACATCGGTGCTCACTAAGCACGTATCTGGTATGTGATACACCACTTTATGTGATACCATTTCACCTTTACCACCCACAACTGGGTTTATGTGTAATCATTTGAACTCCTTGACTGTTCTATCTGGCAGTGAGCATCATTCAACCCACGAGGCTACCAGACTGGAGCTCATGGAACATCCATGAGATGTTTGGGAGACCTGTGAGCACAATGCGCCGTTGAAAATGAAAAACTCGCTGTGGCCAGGAACTTCTGAAAGTTCTCCTATCTCATTCGAGCAACAGGTAGCAGAAAGCTTGGTGTGAAAGAAACAACAACTGAGACCAATAGCGAACCTGTCCATAACCTGAAGCGATACGCAGAACGCCAAGCCATCAAATCGCGCCTGCTAGTAAAATAAGCAACCAGGCGTATGCTGTGCTGATTTGTCTGTTGACGTTTGTCGATCTTTGGAAACAGAAGTCTTATTTGAAATCAAGTTACTATAAAGCTAAGAGGCCGAATTCAAACGTACCTCCGGCCCTAGTTACAGATCCCCGTCCCGGAAACTCTCGGTCAGTGAAGTCGTTCCAACGTCATTCCCGTTCTTATGAAGGACTCATGCATTTTGTGTACCATCTGCGAGGAACTAACCTGATTCTTAACACCGCGAGTCTGCTTGGAACCACTGCACTTGGCGGACCAAACGAAACAGACAAAAAGAAATATCTGCAAACAGCAACGTGAGTTTCGCTCTAGCCGTGGTCGTAATGACCACATTTTTACACTTTGTTAGATGCTTGAGCACCGTCAGTCACATAAAAAGTCGACAAATTGTCTTTTCAGACATTAGAGGGACCTTCGATTTTGTTGACATAGCCGCTCTATGGGACTGCCTATCGAAAAGAGGTGTGCCCGAAAAGTTGGCCAGACCCCGCACTAAGTTAGGACTTACGGCGGCGTTTTGTTGAACTTTAACGTTTCCAGCGAGATGCAACGAAGTCATCTAGTTCCTCGATTGTTCAGATTTGCAATAGATGAGATCCTAGGGTGCACGTCCTAAGTGCAATGCGCTATTGCAAGATTGACAGGATTTTGTGCCAGCCCTCATTCATGATGGTGAGCCATTGGAGATAACTGAGAGATCCATGTACCTTGAGTGCTGAATCAGTCCAAGCAGAGTGGTGGATGAAATTGTGAATCGTATAGCTCGAGCTCGGATGGTGTTTGCCAACCTACGCCATCTGTAGCGACGGCATGAGCTCCGCCGTTCTGTGGACGAATGAGTGTATGAAGTAGGTGTGTGAACAGTCATACTGCATGGCCCCGAAACCTGGCGCGTTCACATAAAAGCTGTTCATTAATTGGCCGTTTCTGGTGACCGGTGTCTCCGAGGCATATTTGGCGAAAGGTGGAAGGAGCGCGGGTGGTGACGGAATGTACCGTCGTGCTTTCGAGTTAGACGGACATAGCCGGCCACTGCAGACAATCATCTCATCCTATGGGTTTGACTGTCTTGAACACACATTACGAATTCTCATTCATTTCTTGCCATATTGTGATGGGTAGGGTTGGAAATCGCAGTCAGCATGTAATCTAAATGTTGACACTGAGGTTTGTTTTAACAGGGTGTTCCCAACTGCCAGGTTGAGGTCCAGAGGATAATGAACACTTCTGAATATGGTGAAGAAGTCAATGGCGCTTACGTTGCGCATCACTGCACGCACAAATCCAATGTTGTTTCACTACAGTTCGGTTCGGTCCACATCACTCGAGGTAAACCAACCAATCTCATGCACCAGCGATCTCCAGGGATCCCACCGCGCTGCGATAAGCGGAAAAAGAACACATTTCCTCAACAATGTTTTGACATTGAAGACGACGGTCTAAAAAAACCGATCTGCGAGAGCATTAAAGATTAAGTCATTATTAAAGCTGTGTAAGCGTTCTGTTGGAATCTGGTAACCCATAGGAATATCGGTAGAGGTTTCAATGATGGTGAGACGTGTCATTAGGACTGCTTTCAACAATCGCAGTACGCCCAGATTAGTAACCAAAATCGAAGTCAATACAAGTGTTGTCGTAACTTCTTTCAGGTTCCTAAACCGTACGACAAACTAACGGGCTGTAACAGTAAAAAGACAGCTGAAGAGCCAAAACAAACAATAAAACCGTCATAAAGAAAGTGTTTACATATTATAATAAAGTTGAAATGTGAAGAATAACAATGAGGTGAGTGGAGGTCCGGCATACACGTCTAACTGGGTTTTAATCATTCACTCACTACAGACCACGGAATGTTTACTAGACTTACACCTGAATTCGGTAACCACTGCCGCTGATACCACCAATGAAAGTAACTTATTCCAGTAGACATCAGGTTTATATACAACAATTTTAGCCCGGATATTTGCTCTGCCTCTTTCTCTCAGTCTTACGTTCGTGCATCTCAAATAATGTGGTTTTGCTGCGAGCAAACGGCTACTCTTTTGCATCAGATAATCCATTCACCTCTCCCTCTTTCAGCTTCCTTTCAAAAGGTTTACGTCTCTAAATTTGTTGGAATAGTTCATACGTCGAAGTCTCTAGGACCCTGGCATCCTTAATCATATGAGGAAGCAGAATCCGTCCACAGTATTAACGATGTGGTGTCACGGGCGCTTTATACAAAGATAACGACCGCTGGTTTTCTAAACAACAGTGAAGCGCTCGATTTGTCTTCCGAACAGCAGAGATGTTGAATAGAAAACTTGAATACCCGGTAACCTGAATTCCTAGGGTGCAAACAACTTTCACCCAATATGAATCGGGTTAATTCCACAACGGTTGGCACGCAAAGTGTGAGTCCTTCATGAAAACGGGGATGATATCAGTGGAACCTGGGTCATTTTGAACGACTCCGTTGATCTGAAGTTTCCGGGGTATAGCAGTCAACTCTGACTAAGGATGGTACTCCATCCGAAAGAAAAGCAGAAGTGAGTTCATCTGGTTTAGATGTCTTGTAATGTGATCTCAAGACTTCTGTTTCTTAGGGTCGGGAAACGTCAATAGACCGGTGAAAACCGTGAATGCCTGAAGGGGTATTCATTGGCACGAGTGGCCAGTTGAACTGTTGTTGGTGTTCGGCTCAGGGCCCAAAACGCCGTTGCAGGTTGTGGATAACCTCAACACTGGCTATCATATCAAGCTTTTTCCTACCCGGTGCTCGAAAGAAGTAGAAAAACCTTCGAGTTTCCCTGATCTGTTCCATCTTAACGGCACGTTAAGTCCTCCAGGCCTCGTGATTCTTTCGGGTTAGCGCCGAAGTAGCTTCGCGAACCGAGCTACATCAGTTGCTAGATGGAACATTACGGCGAGTATCAAGAGGTTACAGTGATCACACACAAACAGTTATCAATAGCTGAACAGTGATATCAAAGGAGAGGGTATAACGTATATGCCCAATATGCTTCCATTTTACTCGATCGGTGAGGTCTCAAACAGAGAGTAAACTCGTTTAGATGAATGTAGAGTGCCTGTGTCTCCTCTTTGGAAGAGTTAATTTGCGCCATACGACGAAGTGGCCCTGTTGTGACCGCAAAAGACGCTTGGCCTGAGAATTCATTTATTGCACAAACGCCAACAACAAACGCCAACAAGAGCCTTTACCAAAGCGCAGAGTGAAGTAGCCCTACGTGATCAGAACCCACACAGGTGCTCCAGACTGAATTATGGTCTTGAAAACAGCCAGGTCGTCGACAGGTAACAACTATGTGATCAATCTACCTCCACAGCTTATTGGGCAATTGAGGTCGATAGGTGGCGCACCGACGTATAGAACGCCAAAAGTTAGTGCTCGTTAGAAATGGGCTGTTATTGGTATAAACTCGTACCGAACGTTCGGCGTTGTCTAATCGCCCATTACAATACTTGTGATGACTACCTAAGTCACGCTGCCAAGAACTTGGCTCGTCTGCCTGAATGTTTAAATCTCTAGCTAGGACTACGACATCCGTATGACGCGCCATGTGCAAAAGGTTGGTGAGCTGGTGATCAAAATCATCCTTCATTGCATCTAGCCTGAAGCCTGTTGCAGCATATCCAACAACAAACATACAGTGTTTGTAATAAGTGCCT
Organism: Paragonimus skrjabini miyazakii; assembly: GCA_014338405.1. Classification (NCBI taxonomy): domain Eukaryota; kingdom Metazoa; phylum Platyhelminthes; class Trematoda; order Plagiorchiida; family Troglotrematidae; genus Paragonimus; species Paragonimus skrjabini miyazakii. Next base: position 12,110 of record JTDE01008680.1, on the reverse strand, counting down.
CTCAAAGTTCTAGCCATAGCTTCGAGTAACACATCATCACCATTTTCAGTAATGAGTCACATCCGTAGATAATATGGTCCGCAAGATAGCAGAGTAAAGAATAAGTATGAATACATAGGGAAGAAAACAGGAGATAAATAAAACAATGAAGTTTCGGAGAGGGAAAAAATAGAACTAGCAACCCTACGGATACGGGCTTGACACTGGCTGCGACACAATGCCACATCAGAATGTTTCCAGCGAACGGTGTGGATAGTCGCGAACTCCCCAACCAGACAAACAAAATCTATCAACGTCGCCCAGCGAGAGGCTCGAGGCCTTCACGATGTGTGATCACGTTAACGCCTGGCCGTCTTGTGGTTTTCTCGACCACTAACATGCACACAGAACAATGTACAGGCGATTCATCGGCAACCTAACTAGCAAAGACTGAATTTTTACCCAGATTATCAGTTGTGAATTTGTACATTCCCCCAAACACACCGATGGATTTGCGTTGCCTACACAGTCAGACCATATGATACAAGTTAATCGGCAGAGGCGAGCGTGGTCGAAAACTGAGAGTCAACGTGCACGAATTAGGCTATAATCCAAACACATAATCCAAATATATAATCCAAATAGTACATGTATTGTAAGCCCTGCCTTTAATCGATAAACGGACGCTTTTGAGATGCCACAAGTGATGAAGGATGGTGGATGCGTTACGTTAATTTTTATCCCTGTGGATACCTCGTCGGCAATAGTACAGCCTCATAAACTGACACTAACCAGGTGGGTAAAAGCTACCGACAGTTTTCAATACCAAAGGCAAAATCAGTGCTAACCCTATCTTGAAACGAAACCCTTCGAGCCATATGCACAGAATAGTCAGAAGAAGGAAAATTGATATGCTTGAATTCATTTCGTACACTCTTGCCAGCCGTAAACGTGGAACTGGCATGAAAACAAAACAAGACCTAGACAAAACGGTTAGAAGTACACATCGAGTTAGATCGTCGTTGACACCCATGGCTAAATCCACAACAAGCAGGGACTGACAATCAATTGTTTTTTGTGCGTATAGAACCGGTTGTCGACGGCTGGTCATCAAGGTTTTGGCATACATGAGAATTTGTGAGTTATCAGCAATCATTAGGACCGTAAATAAACATTCAATATTGACAATGTGACCTATGGTACATAGCGATGGATGAAGCTGCCGCTTCATCCTCGTTAAGTGTCAACCGCTAGCAGGTGGGTAAATGTAATTCTCAACCACTGTGGGATTTGCCCCTTGGACCTGGTTTCAAGCGTTTTTTCTGTTCTGCCGATGGAAGTGTTCCCGCAACTGTATTAAAACCGATAGATACAGTGACTGGTATGCATTAAGTCACCAGTCATCCCATATGGTGGCCTCCAGAAGGAAACAGAATGCGGCCGAAAAGTGGGGGTATACTTCCAACGGGGATGGGAAGAAGAGTAAGTGACGACATGAAAGGCTTTGTCAGACCCATACTCTGATAATAAACAGCGCGAATGACATTGTTGTGGCCGGCATAATCAACGAAAACTAGAAATGGCCAGTACATCAATATACGATATACGAATCGCAAACATGCAGTACGGAACGTAACGATAACCAAAACCCCAGAAAAACACAAAAACACATTGACCCAGAGCTCCAAAACGGAAGAAGAGCACATCTGCATATTGCAACAGACAAGAAGGAAGACGGAAAACAGAATTCAGACTGAAACCTCCACGCAACACGTGACGCCTAATAGGGAGATTATGGAATGAAGCTACACTTACTAACTAGTCACCTTCATGAGTGTATTTCAATGTTCCAGCAATAGGCACGACGTTGACGGTAGGCCGTCGTGCTGGGTACAGCTTCCCATTACAGTACGCCTTCGATAATGAGGTACCATCCCGGTACCACATCGCTAGGAATCTTAACCTCCGCCCCGATCTCTGGTACTTCCTCCGGTACTGCTTTTTCTCTTAAGGATTCGGCCTGTTTTCATCCGTTGCAATGTACGACCACAGACTTTCGGCATCTGTCGACACTTCGAACGTAATTTCGAATGTATCAATGAGTCTCAGTACAACGCTAACTGGGTCTTTCTATTCACTATTTAGTTTAGCAGGCATTCCAGGTGGTGGAAAGTTTGTATGCGGATGAACCGTCACCCCAACTAGCATAGGAGCTCTATGAACTTTTATATGACAGTCTTCTTCTTGGCGTCATCGAGCCGCGTTCAAGTGACGCCGAGCCAGTTCGTGACTTCTAACCATAAAGTCCCACAAGGATAAGACGTTCTCTCTGGTTGGCGTAAACAGTCAGTCAATACAGTGTTTGTAAGTTTGTAGGAAGTCGAACGGTCCACAGGAAGTTTGGTGTTTGGCTGGGGGAATCATGAAAAGTGCTCCGTTACACCATCAAACATTGTGGGAACGTCCCATTCTATTGTATGATTTCTGCAAGTGCGCTTAGTATATCCTTCAGCGTATAGCTGGTAAGTTCCGAAAGAAAATGATCACTTTGGTCCACAGGAGCCTTAATTTTAGTGTGGTCAACGTACTGACCCCCGTTTATGATTAGAACAGCCAGCAAGGAAGAGGTCTGTTCTGGACGATGCCTCGGTATAGATTTCAAGTGCAGTCCAACATTTCCGTAACACTGTTAATGGCAGGGTTGTGTCGAAGCTATCTTCTACAGTTTGTTGAAGGCGTTGCGTCCAACACGCGTTTGAAGCGTTAAGGTCACTGATAACAAGCAAGTAAGGAAACTGCTCAGTGCGAATAAATTTGCCCAAGTAAGACGACAGAGCCTCATCATCTAATGGCTAGCACGAGGTGAGCAGCAAATAACTTATGTTATTTGCTGCTCACCTCGAGGCACGATCGTGCTAGCCATTAGATATTTGGGCCGTTTGTATTGTAATTACAATTCACTAGTTTCACTGGTTTCTTGCGGAGTTGAAAGTATAAAACTTGTGTAGTATCTCCGCCTCGAGATATTCTGGCAAGATTCAATAGTACGGAGTTTGTAATTACAACGACTCACAACTGTGGAATTCGATTTATAATCAAATATCTCATATCAGAGGAGTATTGCTGCTGAGTAGAAAATAAGGGTTTAGCTTAAGATTATCCCCATGCGTCCCATCTTGCGATCAACACGGCAAATGGCTACAGATACATATTCCAATGCCATTGGTCTCTGGAATCAACCATGTTTTTGTGAGGGTCACAATGTGAGGAATACTTGCTAACTGCCAACAGTCGCAATTCCGTAGGCTTGGTCACTGTTATAACTGAATCCTATTGAACACCAACGCGAATAACTGCTACGAACAACGATGAACAAATAACGCGAATAGAAACCCCTTCCGATTGGTCACCCCAAACCGCGAACGATAAGAACCAATGAGAACATGGACAATGCAGACTCCGGATAGCAATGTATTTAGCTACCAGACACTGCGAATTTACATGAGAAATTCAGCGACTCAGCGATTGATACACGGGTTCGAGGCAGAGGCCCAATGGTCCCGGATCCAGTCGGTTTTTCTTGTTTGGTGTCAAGCGGGCGTCTGCTGATCTGAAAGGCATTCAGTGAAAACAGGGTGTAGCACCGCTCTTGGGAATTACAGTAAATATCTGAAAACCAGCTAAGATTACTTGCATAAAATGAATTTTGGAAAATGAGAGTCAAGTAATGTTTCAAAGCGATAGCTAGAAGCGTACTAACGACCTCAGCAGGGAGACTGTTCCAGAAGGTAACAACCCTGTAGGAAAAAATCTTCTGTCTAAGAA
>JTDE01008679.1:0-14429 GCA_014338405.1 Paragonimus skrjabini miyazakii | reverse complement strand
TCGACAGACAGACAGCACTGTTTAACGCAGGACTCATCGCAAGATTACTTGGACTGGTCAGCATACAAACGTTCGTGGTTTTGTGTTTCTGAAACGAAAAAAAATCTGGTGCATTTCCTGACGGGTATGCTGGACTCTAATTTCTGGGTATTGCTTGGTTGATCAGAAACAGAAGAGATGCCGAAACATTTTCAGGAAGCTGGGAAAGTGTGTATTACAAACACTGAGCATGCATGTCACGTACGACAGGAGCGTGAGCATCCAGCACCAGATAAGTACATTATTAGAGAAGACTTTCACATCTGGGAAGCTCAGGTGTGCCATCATGTGAGATATTTCTCTTCAGACCGGGAGGTGGACATTGTGCTGACTTCGGTTTCTCGTGAACCATGCGGAAAGATTGTTGATTTCAATATTTTCCATGTCTTAGCCCTGTAGTTGAATATCAAAGGGAGTTTCATAAAAGACGTCAACGCAGTACGGAATGAGTAATGGATTACATACAGCAGCAGCTGTGCCTATCATGGCCACAAATCCACCGGATAGATGGCCAACCTGTGCTGTCAAACCAATGGACGAACGTGAGGTAATGGACCAATCATGCCATCACCAAGTGACTGACTCATGACCAATTGCTCTATCATAAGTTCGATTGATATCTCGATCTAACGCTGTAAACTCATAATATAACTGTAACGGTCTGACGATGAATTATCGAAAACATATGTTTGCCTATATGTTCTGATTCTCATTATCTTGATGGGCATTTTGAAACTGTGATTTTCTTGATAAAACCCTCTACTTTAACATGCAATGAAATGGCAAATGGATACACACTCCTAAGATAATGAACGTTACAACTACAAACAATAAACTTTGATCTAGTCGGTCTATATATTCATTTCAACAGTTTAGCACCGTTAAGTCGAATGCAAATGTTATGCAATCTCTGACAGCAAACTCATTAACGATATGTATCAGTGATTGGTTACGAGATGAGAAAGAGTTTTCACAGTGTGTTCATAGAGGAAGACCAATACGGTGTACCTAGACGTGATACAAGCAACCAAACTGAAATGTCTTCTTCTGTGAGCAAGGCATGTGTATCAACAAGTTTCTAGTTTGAAAAGGATTCGATGTTGGGACTTGCAACCAGATAACTGGAAAATTGTGAACATTTGTCCAACCCCTTAAACAACCACCTTTAAGTAACAAGCTTCTCTATTCCAAACCAATCTTTGCATATTTTCATTTCGTTGCTCGTATCAGGTTTTATACTTTGGTCCTACTACAGAGTCTCCTTGAATATCATCCTCCGTGGTTGATCATTTTTGCGATGAAAACCATCTCAAGCGGTAATGAATGAGTTGACCGAGTTGAATGAGTGCATTGGGTCAACTTGGTATTCTGTTGGCATGAACGTTTGAACAACCGACCACTCTAAATTTGGAGCAGCCAGTTCATCAATTTGAGGTTGGTGCACAACCACTTAGTTCAAACATTTCCAACTATATTCAACTCAATCAAGACATGAAACGGTGCTTATCTGTACTTATCAGGTGCCATCGTGTGCCAAAAGGTGTATGAAACAACCTGTTGGAGTGCCATGGTCCTGTTTCACAATGCTTGGTTTGTTACTAAACGTGCGTAATAGTTCCCTACTCTAAATTGTATGATGCGTCTTCCTGTTCTGACGGATATATAAGACATTCCAAAGTTTGTACCATATCTGAAAGTAAACAAACATTGGTTGGATACAACACTACAGGGCTCATCTGCATCAATCCGAGCAACCAAACCCAATTAACCTATATTACGAACCCTGTCTGAGAGCAACAGTTTGATTGTATAATTTCGTAAACAATATGTGTTATGAAATTTTTGTCCAAAATATTCTGACTTATTTATTACAATGTTATGGTACTTCGTGATTCTTCTCATGTAATGTGGAGGGTCTCAGTAGGTGTGTAAGTTCATAGTTAACGAGTAAAGTGGCAATGTGAAAGCATAATATCTTTTCTCTGTCATACTGAGTCAATTCACCTTTAGTTTCCACGACAATGCAGAAGATCAGCGTGTAATGTATCATCAAGTTACTAATTTACTGTTACACATAGGACTGAAATGAGCGAAAATAGAATATATGTCCTTTGTCATGGAATTCAAAACCCACCCATCAACGTTGCCTCTAGTTTGACCTGACCAGTTCACAAGAGTCAACCGAATTAATATTGTCAAAGTGACTGGATAGAAGTTGTATTTCAGCGGGCACTTGACAGCGCACAAAGTTTCGACGAAAGCACACTTTTCAAAGATAGGTTGTCATCGTAAATTCATTGGTCTTTTGACTACTTTGTACTTACTATACTACATCATTTAATTTAACATCACTTTGAGTCGGGCTCCATGCACTATCCGATGAAATATAATGCGAATTAACCATCAACTTTACAGTCTGGTCTCAATTAAAGATTAACTTTCCCGAGTATAATGTCACCTCGTGCGTTTTAAAACTTATTGCATTCGTCTGTACTGCGGTAAATTTCTGTTGAAAATTATGAGGAATAAATTTGTATGTTACTTATTCCTGATTGTGTTGCGGTTTGTGAATTGAAATCATTTGCCCATTTGCACTGTAACTCAACCCGAGTTGGAAAAAGCGTCCGGTTTCAACAAGGTTAATTTTACAGGAGAATTGCCTAGGACTTCCTTGAAAAATTGTCAAGTTCAATATCACTTTATGCGTTGCAGTTAGACACAATACACATGTGAGTAATTCACATGCCCAGTTGTAATTATTCAACTTCACGCCTAGTTTTATTGTATAATTGAACACAACATATTTTTTGGTCCAGGCCAGGATATGTACGTTATATGGGAAGGATAGAAATTTGACAGCTGCTGGAAGGGACGTAGCTTTCTATTTGCAGAAATGTAGAGGTATGTTCACCATTGTTCGGTTATTGTAAGCAGTAATGCTTTAGCCAATCACCAAAACGTACTCTGCTCGAATTTACAAAACGACCGTTGTAGTTATGTTAACTGAACAAATGTAGCAATGCTAATGGTCGACATTTGTGCGATTTACGGGTAAAGTGAGAGTATTCGAACGGAAGAGTAGTCGATATGCTGAATAGTTTGAGCGTAGTTGAGGTATAATTGGACAAAATGTGGCCTTCTCACGATGTAGCGTGTTTGCGAAAATCAAACGATTTATGAAATATGATAGTCTAAGTACTGTTTGGCCTATTGACGCACTCTTAAAACTTGTATTTCTATGATGATAAAAAGAAATTCTTGTTCATCCGCATTAAATTTACTTAAGCGTGCAAATAATGAGGTAGGTATAAAGCAAACGTGTTTACTATTCTAATGTTTAAAGTTTTGGTACAAACCAAATGATATTCCAAACGATATTCCCCACGGGATGCCAACCGGATTTATCCACGCCGGATAGACGAACAAAGCCTGCACTACCGCATGGTTTTTATGATGATCAGATAAAACCATCATTCATTTATATACTCCCCACAAGCTTATGTTTTCCAGTGGTGCCTAATTTGAGATCATTAGGCCAAAATGTTGAAAATCGTTTTGACTGTGTTTTGTTGAGTTTGCAGCAAGAACGACCACATTAATGTACACAAAGATTTAAATAAAAATGGTCTGCAAATAACATTGTATTTGCTCGATAATTATGGTTATCCAATTTTCTGTGGTTCAATTCAATGTGTGCCATTGTTCGAAGACACGACATTGAAAACGCAGAGCAAATGCAAAATGTTCGTTCAGTAAATCATTCTAGCAAAGAGCATAATTGAAAGATCCAAGTAGCATGGCATTTACATAGTATGGGAGAAGAGGAATATTAGTTTCACGTTGCGAGCAACATATATGAATGAGCACTTCTGAATGAGAACCGATCAAATAAACTGTCTATGCAAACTTTCTGTAGTCTTCAAAATACTTGAACTTTAACGCCGTTCTATTAGCGAGACATACAGCTACACTTACAAAAAGGCTATCCACAAAAGCACGAGAAACTTGTATCAATAGTTATTCTTTGACAAGCTAAAACTCATTACAATTGTTCTTCATCCAGACAGTCACCCAGAAGTTATACATTTCTTGTCTCGTAGTCATGCTTCAATAAAAGCTGGATAGTTGCAATACAGTTTGCTGCCACATGCTCATCGTCGGCAGTCACGGATTAGCTGAGTCAGTGTTCTGGACTTTCTGGTTCAAGCTTACAGTTTCAACACATTCCGTTTCTCATTTGCTACTTCATTTGCCTCTTGTGAATACTCTATGTTCACCATCCAGTTGGGATTACCGACTTTGACAAGTAGGGCTCAAATTGAGGTTCTCTTGATAAATCTGTTGGACCATTCATGTATGCCAGGAGAGCGGAGTGCTCAACTTGTTATGCTGTCGTAGAATAATTCTGAATGAACCGCATTGATTTGTTTGCCCTCAGTGGCTTTTAAAATGTTGGTCTGTTTTGCTGATTAGAAAATGTTTTGAAATTCCTTCGCGGTTTTGAAAGTTTAACGACGTTTGTCGATATAACAGTACGAGATTGGTGTTCCCCTATAAGCCGCCTTTGCATAGCTGCCTTTCGAACTCATGGATGACGACCAGCTTTTATTCGGAAGTCAAAATATACCAAACAAATTCATGTTTAAATACAAGATAAATTTACTAATGGTTGTCAATTCGAAGTTACTTGTCAAATCGTCTGTTCGTTTGGATATAATGACGTGGTGACTGTGGTGCTGCATCACTTATTTTGTCGATGGCATGCCAATGTAAATTAAGTGCTTGAACAAAAGACTTTTGTGTACACAATTCGGGTTTTCCAATTCGGATCCCGATAGACTCCTCGATGACTAATATGCGTGTGTGTGTGACGTGATACCTAGGCTTAAATACGATATGAACTTTGATCTTACATTTGGAGTCAACGATCTGAACAAAACGGTGCAGACGAATTTTTATTGTTGTCCAGACATCACTCAAGTGAGATGGTTTTCCCATGTTTTCTTCTAACAAGCAATTTGCGTGCGATGGAGGTGAATTCAATCTGACTCAGTAGACTAAGACATGCAGCAAGATTCAACTTTGACCAGTGGATATTGTGTTCCCTCTGAGTTTAACTACTGGCTCTTCGTTCACATTGAGATTGTCTTGATCACGTTCGAGTTAACAAACGGGCGCTCTGTATATGACATCCTTGAATTTATTCGATAAATCATCACCTGTTTATCACAATGCAAATTATACTGTAAACCTGTGATTTTAGTAACTCAATGCCATTCAAGTAAGTTGAAGAACGGTTTTCAAATAGGTATTCCAACATTGAATTACACGATTCTAAGACCACAGGTCAATAGACAAAACACACTGGAGCTTAATTTGAAAGAAACGCCGTCTTGAATAGCTTACTGAGTTGATTTCATGGAAAAACTGAAAGGTTGAACTAAATTCGGCTAAATATTGTGTAAAATTGGTTGAGGGTAGGGATTGCTCAAAGAGATATAACGTGAGTTTACAATCAAAGTAACTGTAGGGACATTATGAATAATCTGGATAATATGCAGCCTTTATTACTGAATGTATGACTGTGGCACACATTTGTTTTATTGCAGGAATTTGGAGGAAATCTCCATGTAATTGAAATGTCTACTTGGTCTCACTTTCTATTATACGGAAAACGTGGAAAATTAATTCCGACTTTAACATTTTAATACGGTTTAATTGTCCGTTCATTCAGTCCGTTGTTCTTCTTAAAAACAATTAGACAAGACGATTAAAAGTGTACAAGCTGCGCTTGGGAGGAATGTTATTGAACACGTTATTTGAACAATTGGACACCCAACGAGAAAGCTTAAACAACAACCCACCACAAACAGCGTCCCACTCAAATGCACAACTAACCGCACACGAACTGATGATGTCAGTACTGTTTAGCAACACCCAAATAGTGCATCGTTTTCTCACCGGCCCAGTATGAACGTCATACTATTTGTAATAACTTACGGGCATCTCTTCTCTGAACAATAAAAACACAAGATGTGTTCTGGTTCGTATTCACACTGTTGTCTCTGTTTGTGGGGTAAGCTCAACGCAAGTCGTGTTATGCAAAATGATTCTTTACAAAAATGGCAATCAGTGACAGTAGAATAACAAATGTGTTTTGAGATAAAAATTAAAGACAACAATGTCAGACCACCTAGTTATCATTTTCTATTTCAAAACATCATTGTTTCACCTTATCGAGCATTTGAAATTGGTGGTATAGAAATATTTCTTCACAAAAGTTTTGAATAATTTTCAAGCAACTTATAATCCATGTTAATTTTAAGCTGGATGAAAATTGAAATGGTAATGAAGTTTTCTTTGAAATTCACACAAAAATTACTATATTTGTATGAATATCATCAGTCAATACGTCCCCCTCAGCTTTCTGTTTTATGTTGGTATTTTGAATGTCAAATTAACAAGAAGGAACTTGCTAGGAATTAATGTGTGTCATGGCGCTCAGAACAGACCCAGAACGATTAGTTGACCGAGATCTTAGGCTGACAGCATGAAACACTCGCACACGCATTGAAGATGCAACGACGGCTTAAAGGCAAATCTGAGCAGAAAGTTAGCTGGAAGATGATTTACCTAGACTCCTAACTCACATTTATAGCATAAAGGGTGTACATAAACAGTGACCCAGGAATCAGCGTGGGAGCAAGAGATGAACTGTGGATCACGTCTATTCGGTATCTCTAAACACGCACCAGATCATAATCATCAGATTTGCGGATTCTTCGAGAAAGATTTGTCCTCCACAAAAGTCACACGCTTGCTGCTTGAAAAGATGGATTCTTACTTGCAAAATTGAGGTGGGAATACCTTGCCGTCCATAGTTTGATAACAACCAGGTTCACATATCACCATGCGCCGTCGACACGTTTGTACAGTCCTTTTTACAAAGAATGATAGAAGGTAGAACACTTGCTCTTTATGCAACATAGTAGAAATCAGCCCACTCGGATCAACAAGTTCCTGGTCGTTGGGATAAAAATAGTCAACGCTGTTAATGTTGGTTATATGGAGAGCACTTTGCACCGCTATCAAAACCATGACCGTCCAAGACTACCTTCATCTGTAACTCGAAGAAAGTATGAGTGGGAATCGTGAACGAGCACTGTTCAAATCTGCTTTCATAATCAACTCGATTGATGCTTTTAAACGCCCACTTGATATGCACTCACTTCATGCAACCCACAATACGCGTTTCGTGGGGACCCACCCAACTTGGTCTCACAGGCCATCACGTGCGCATGTCCGTCAGAAGTTTGCTTTGAGTTGTTTCTGTATTCATTGTTGAACTAACAGCCATTTTTCGGTTCCGTTTCATTCAATCGTATTCCTGTTTCCCATAGTTTATGATCAATGTACCAGAGGTTACTAACTACAGATGAAGGAAAGCATAATCACTGATCATTGTTCCACATGTCCAAAACAATAAATCTATCAGTGATCAGTGTGCGTACATGTGACCTGAATAAACACAACTAAATAGTTTCCAATATATTTGTAGGGAACTCAAGCATACAACCTCAAAATAAGGATGTATCTTCAAAGCGACCACAACCTGCTATGATTAAGAACACACATGCAAGCACACTTCTGCTTGATACGACAACTGCCGGCAACCAAAAACAAGAATCTACACCTCCGGACAAGTCTCGGCCCGAAAGTAGTCCAACCTCATTAATGACCAGTCAGATAGTCACGTATGAACTGTTGACGGATAAATCGCTATCAACCGTGCCGATTGTGACCAGCACTACTGCTTCGACCATTGTGGCAACTTCAATTACAGGTTACTCTCAGTCTTTCCTTTTCGCTGTGCGTATCGAGTAAATACGTTTGTATTAATCTAACCATAAACGCACGTGAGCACATCTCTTCCGTTTATCTACGCCTTTCGTTTTCTATTATGGAAGCACACCAACTTCGAAATATATGTTGAGAATTCCATTCTTGCCACTTTCAACCAGTCTACACTCACAGGAATCACTTCATGGTAAGAACCAATATTTGCAACCATACCATTTGTTCTGAATGACAATTGTTTTTAACACTTTCATCAACTACTTTCTTGTCTAACTAAAATCTGACAACTACCAACAAGTATGTATCACACTAGTCTGCCTGCTATCTGATGTATAAGACGTCGCATTCATCCTCTTTGTTAATAGTTATTAGTCAGCTAGCATGGATCGGAACAGAGAATATATGCCATGTTCTACAACGTAGTATGGTACCCGGGGATTGCGATCGATTCGTTCACTCACATTCTAGTTGCCTATGGATTATCCATAGACCAATACAGACTGAGTCCGACTGAGGATGTTTATGAATGTTCTGTGAAGTAAGCATCAACATATAAAGACAGTCGGATGTGCTAAGTTCGAACCTACCAACTCCGTGGTTGCGAACCGTACCATGCAATCCATCATAATTATATGCTCTTGTCTGTGGTTTAAATAAGATGTGCGTTACAAGGCAACAACCAACCATTTTTGGTGAGAAGGAATACGTATTGTCGACCGTGGTTCACCAAACACCAGGTGGTTTGAGGATTATCTGGCTGAGCGTATGCTCAACGTCAAGGTGAATGGAGAGCTGTCAGAATAGTTCGCAGGCAACAGAGACGTTACGCTACGGCTGATCTCAGGACCTCCATCATTCATTCTTTTCGTTCTCTAACTACCTAGCATAGTCAAATCACTGATTTTCTCCCACACCGATGACACGACGTTTTGGCAAGTTCTGTATTGCTCGGAAGATGTGATAACCCTACAGAACAATTGAAACTGTCTAATTTATGGAAAATAATTTGTCTTCCAGTGTGAACAAGTGCAAATTGTTGCATGTTTGCCAACAACATAGTGCTGAAAATTACTTCGGTGACACAAACTGCACAAGTGAGTGAAACAAACAGTTTGTGCTTCCGTGGTCACCCGCCGAAATGAAGTAATGCAAAAGGCAGAATAAGCTGCAGATTGAATTGCTCCACAGTTACGGCCTGTTCTGAATGGAACGTGTTGCCCGACTCTGTGGTCTTGAATGAATTGGCTGAGCAGCTAAAAATATATTACTCGGTAGGCACATACGTGAAAGACAACTGGCATTTCAAGTTCCATAACTGCTATACTAACTCGCACTCACAGGTCATTAACTGCGCATGTCTGACTGAATGTTGTGTCAGTGTGTTTCAGTATTTGTTGCCGATTGCAACCAGTAGCTTCATTGAATTTGTCCTCAATTTCTTTTTGTTCACTTCATCTTCACACCTGCAAAATGTCCAAAACAATTTTTCATCGACCAGTTCAAAGCGTGGAATGTCCGGTAAACAACAAAGTATGAACTTGTTTATGTACTCAGTGAAAACTGATACCCGAACCGGACTGTCAGCATGATGAACTGCAACCTAGTTAAATGTCGTTTGACCATCACACGCTAAGGTTGAAAGTACATTTAAAACGAGCGTTCTCTCAATTTATACCGTAACATTATCGCTGTGGGATTCAAAACTTCACAAGTATACTGCGTGAAACATGCAACAAAACCACTGAATTTCAAGCAGGTTACCGTACTGTCCACGTGGACGAAAGTGCTGTGCATGCGTCTGTGATAAATGAAATATTCTAGATTTGTTTTCAAATTTGAACAAGAATATATGTGGAAATTAACGGAGCGTAATTCAAATATGGTTTCGTGTTTTCAGGCATTTCGGGAGTCAAGTGCAGTGAGTTGTTCAATGCCACGATCGGCGAAGCGAAGATTAATCGGCATGTACTCGTCGGACTCACATTTGATTGAGCCAGTTCCTTGTGCTGAGTGGCATAATTGTAAGATTGAAGATGGATCCGTATGCCTAGACCATAGTATGGCAAGTAACATGTGTACCATGTTTCGCTTGTGTTATTTTACAATGAAAAACGATTAACAAGTATTTCACATCCGAAATGCTCGGTGATACGTTTGCCTTCTTGTAGTGACAGGTCTTACAGATACGTTTCAGTGTACGTAAATGTTGGGCAGTTATTAGTGACGCCAACTAATCTCCGAATTCAGAAATTGGTGATAGATTTCTTAGAGGTCCAGTGAAATATTCCATTTATTATTATTTCAGGAAAATCTTCGTCAAGCTTCTGCACAATCGAGATGGATAAACAAATCACAGGAACTACACAGAATTCTGCACATGACACTAAAGCCGTTGGACTTCATGTATGCATCGAATCAAACGCAGAACAGCAGTGTGACGGAAGTTATGTGATATGCGCTAGTACTATTGCAGCAGTGGTTATTCACCATTGAACGTGCCCATTGCAATCCAATACGTGAATTTCGTGAATATTTCTGGAGGAAGGGTGGGTGCGTCATGCGACTGCTGATTAGACTGAGTGCGCATTTAGCAAATGGTGATCAACATTCGAAAGTAATGCTTCTATCCGGTTTGACGACAACGGTGAGAAGAGTGTTAAAAACAGTGTGTAGACCTATGGAACCACTATACGATGAAAGAAAATCGCTTGAGTCTCGCATACCTGCTGGATCCTTCAGGATAATCTCTAAGTCTTATAACAGTATTCTTCATGAGGAGCATGTTGAACTATCGGGTAGTGCGATTCACATCAATGTATCAAAAAGCGAGATGAATCTATCAATATATGCGTGCTTCGGTCTTCTCATAGTTCAACCAGTTGAATGGATGCAAGAAACCATGGCTTCTATAATCAAAAACCAAAAGCCCGTCCGCAGAAACATAAAACGTCGCAAGAGCAGTTTGCCGGCCAAGAAACCAGAAGAACCAACAGATAAATTCGAACGTAAAAGTGCATTACACTTCCTTATACAGAGTCTTCTGGATGATTCTGAAACCTGGCATCTCACCTTAAATAAGACAATCAAGTTGACTTTGCTGTTTAACAGGCGACAGGAATGCAAACAAGCGTTTTATTACAGAACTACCGGGAGTATGTTGTGGAATGTGCCAAATCCAGCTGACCTAAAACCTTGTAACGTAGCACATCCAGTTTGTTATGCATACTATGAAACGCAAGATTCGAACACGGCTAGTTGGAACACTGTTGGTTGTGACAGCATCAAGTCTAACAAAACTCACATTGAGTGCATATGTCCGATACGCGACGTGTACATTGTGTTGAGTGATACACTTGTTGCGAGCGTGTACAATGTATCATACAGGTAGTTGTTTGCGATGCAAGATGAACAACGTCACTCATTGGTGACGAAAATCGTTGCCCTGAGCACAAACACAATCTCATTATTGTGCTCATTTGCCCTTCTGGGAATTACCATGTTCAAGCTGGTTAGGTCGCGTTTTTGTATTATTCCCCTACTACACTTCATTTTATGTTCGTCGTTCGCCTTTCTCCATGGAGCTATGTTGACCCAGTTGTTCGTCACTCGTTCCCGTGTCAATTGTCAAGTTGTCAGCATGTGTTTGTACGCGGCAGGAATCACGACCACAGGCTGGTTGTGTTATGAGATGGTCGCCAGGACGAAGGTACAATGCAATCTTATGTTTGGACTATTTATTCCGACCGTCATCATCGCTCTTGCATCGTTACTTGTCGATCGTGACGCGTTTGGTGGGGATTTGCTGTGTTTGCCGGCGCGTGAATCTTTCTTGTTCCACATTTTTGTTGGCACAATGGCAGCAGTTGTATTGATCGGTTTAATCATTCGTCTGTTGGTTGAGTGTAATGTTGAAACTCCCGCATATATGGAACCATTGATGATAGAGAAATTGCTGTGAGTTGACTATTCCATGAATTGTTCAATGTTGAGTAGTAATATTTGTCCACATAATCGCGCACCATGTTTGAGTTGATTGTAATAATCTACGATAGAGATTTGTGCTTCAGGTCAGTATCGCGTGTTAGATAAACGAAACCCGAGATCCACATCGTGTTTTGCATTGACTGCAGTTTGCCCATCGTGCAATCTGTTGATGGAAGCTTCTCAGTACGTTTCCATGTTTGTTGCGAGATTTGCAAGCTTGAAGCCTTCAAGAGCAGACGAGAGGAATGTCATCATAAGAATATCAAGTTATTAAGCTGATCAGTAATTACATAAGAATTGAACGTATGAAGGGGTTTGGGTTATCAATTGCACCAGGGTGTGAACACTTGAAAATCCTGTGATTCTTGTGAAATGGGTTTTACAGTCTCATTCATAAAACGATGTGTTATTGCATTTATTAAACGTTCCGGTTAATTTGTTCGGTCGAAAACTAGATGAAACATGCTCAGGAGATCGGGGCAGTGGATGGAATTCCAAGTGTCGTTGATCGCTTTGAGCCTCGTCGAGTCCTACTAGAAAAATGTTTACGGATTACCTGTTTTTAACTGAATTCACCAACTTGTTTCAAAAATCAACGCATAAGGAATGGTCACATGTGATATCGATTCAATGATCATGTCACTCGCTCTAACTAACATGTTTTCATATATATTTCACTTCATATGTGGACGTTCAACCACTTTCGCTTGCGAAATTGCCCGATCGTCTCGATAGGAGACAAAGTTACTGTCTGTTTACTTCGATCGATAACACCGCGGTTAGGACTTCCTAGAAAGGTCGAAATCCACCATTTCATTGAAATTGCTGGGAAATATTTGGGAATACTGCAGAGATGTCGATGATTTAGTAAATTTCACGTTGAAAGTCACCCACAACTGATCGCAGCTGTCGCATTTCCATAGACTTACCAGCCGGCTCCTGGTGTGCATATCGGTTCCTGTGTGTTTCCTCTTGTGTCTGTCGACCACATTCTGCTGTATTTACAACCACATTAGAGAACTGTAGTGAAAATTGTCCGACATCCTGTTTGTTCGTTTATTCGACAACTATCTTTAAAGCATTCACGACTTTTGTTGACCCACTGGGCACACATTCAAACGGTAAAAACAGAAAACAAATTGTCATTTACCATGCCACACTCAACATATTTAATGTTAGCTTTGCTACAAACCGTGGAACTCTAAATCAACGCGGTTCCCACCTATCTACGGCTTCTCCCACTTCAGCTGACCTCTCTTCGTAGGTGAGTCGCGTTAATCCGTATGAAGCATGTAACTCCACATTTTGTGTCTACTTACAACACGTCTACTACTTACATTACATCTATTTACAATAAATCCATAAGGATGGGTTTTGAATTCACATCACGCAACGGTTATCTATAACAGCAGTCACTCTCACAATTCCATAGTTTATATTACGTTGTGTAACGTTATTGCAATCTCACGAGTATCGATTTATTGAGGTTTGCGACAAACGCACGTAACTTGTGGTCGACAGATACAAGAGGAAACACACAGGAACCGCTATGGACACCAGGAGCCGACAGGAAAGTCTGTGGAAATGCGACAGCTGTGATCATTTGTGGGTGACATTCAACTTGAAATTTACTAAATCCTTGACATCTCTTCAGTAATACCAAATATTTCCCAGGCTGGTTGATCCAGTGTTGTCATCAGAAACGGTTTGTTCATGTGCTGTGTCTATCGTGGCCAACCTGTGCGGTCAAACCGGTGGACAAGCTTGAGGTGTTGGACCAATCATGCCATCACCGAATGACTGACTCGTGACCTAGTTGCTCTATCAAAAGTCCGATAGATTTATCGATCTAACTCTGTAAAATCATAATATAACTGTACCGGCCTGATGATCGAAAACATGTTTGCCTATATGGTTTAATTCTCATTATGGGTGTTTTAAAAATCTGTTCATTTTCACGATGAAAACCATCTCAAGTGGTAATGAATGAATTGACCGAGTTGAATGAATACACTGAATACACTGTTGGTGTGAATGTTTGAACAACCGACCACTCTGAATTTGGAGCAGCCAGTTCACCAAGTTGAGTTTGGTGCGCGAGCACTTATTTCAAACACTTAAGACTATGTTCAGCTCAATCAAGACTCGAAGCGGTGCTTATCTGTACTTACCATTTGACATTGTGTGCCAAAAGGTGTATGAAACAACCTGTTGGAGTGCCATGGTCCTCTTTCATAATGTTTGGTTTGTTACTAAACGTGCGCAATAGTTCCCTGCCTCAAAATGTATAATGCACATAACTGACATGTAATGCGTCTTCCTGTTCTGACGGATATGGAAGACATTTATAAATCGGTTTAACGAAAGCGAAGAATTTCATTCAAAATGAAGAGATTCATTATAGTGATCGTTGCCTAATCCATTCTTATCCGATCGCACAACCCTGACATGTGAACTAAACGAACACATGCAGATACTTCCTCTACAGCCATGCAATAAATCGAGTTCCCAATTTGGAACACTGATTGCGTAACCTTTGTTGAACACAA
>JTDE01008677.1:0-10112 GCA_014338405.1 Paragonimus skrjabini miyazakii | reverse complement strand
TGATCAACTTGAGCTATGAAGAACGTCTGAGTATGAAGCACAGGTTCACACTAATAGATGCTTCAACCTCATTCAATTAATCTAGGAATAAAGCCTGCGGATGTAGTATACTTTCACACCAGTAGCTGTTCCACCCGATTCACATAATTTATTATCAGCGTCTGAGTATTCAGTATATGTTCACACTAGTATCGGCTCCTTTCGAATCACCGTTACCATGAACAATTTGGAGAACAAACACATGCGGGAAGTGATGAAAAATCTGTATTTGAAGCGTTTGGGATACATGGTTTTCATCATCTTTGATTCCATTGATTGCCATATTGATCGGACGTTTTCTGCACCGTAATAGATACTTGGCGTTCTAAACATGGTAGTGTGACTGGCTGGCTAATATACATCCCGGTGATTGACCGGCAGCTTGATTTCATCTGTTTCCGTATGTTGTTCCGCATGAACGCCACGCGACACCAATCTGGTTAGAAGCAAGGCAGTAGGGTGGATAGAATTTACTTCTGAAGATAGCGTCATTTCCAACCATTTCTAAGAGCAACGTTTCATCAACCAGTATCTACCTGAAATCTTGCAAACAAAGAGGAATAGTTTGAATATCGTATAGGAAATGAAGTTGGAAATGTCGTCATACATGTTTCACTGTCAAATGTGTTGGTGTTCTTGTGGAAATGCAAAGCAAACACAGTATGGTCGTATATTTCCATTTCGACTATATCTGTGAAAAGCCGCTACATGAAGCACTCTCGTGCTATAGGATGACGTATTACATCTCGAAAATGGCAATGATCACCTTTATAAGACTCGAAAAAGTGAGCTAACGTCAATAACGGGTTGTTTCCGGATGTTGGCTATTGCTACATGGTGGGGGTATATGTGCTTATTTAAGTAGATTCTGATGTATGAGGTCACTTATGCCACTACGAGCACAAAATAAGTACACATGGAGTATAATAATGAGCCGGTTCATTTCCATTACTCAAAATGTGCATTGCATTTCATTACATATGGAGTGTCTTGGGGGTCGTTAGAGAGAGAACAACGAGTGAAACAGTAATCTATTTATAGCTGTCTTGAGCTAATGCATATGGGTCCCGAGTAAACACGATGAACGCTCCATGAACATAATCATGGATCATGTTCTTTAAGCCGATGCATACATTGTGCTACATCCGTCACACCTTCCGCTCTGGTTTTTCTATACACGTTTGTGCATCGGTTTATGCCGAAGATTTCAACGTTCCTGATTGATGTACATGTTCCCTTCGGGTACGCACACAGCGTCATATGCTTTAAAGCATATGGGAATTCTCATAAGTACCATGTACAATAATCCTACGCCATGTTTCCGCGAAAATGATGGAAACATTTTTCATCACCAATGTAATTTAACTTAATTGACGCCGCTTATTTACAATTGATGTACTGTGAGTACTTTGCCTGAAATTCCGATTTTAAAATTTCATAAAATATTTAAAAATCGAGGATTCGCGTCAAAAAGACCGTTTTGCCTTTTTAACGACCTTCAAGACGAACCCCGTGAAACGGATAATTGTCTTTATGAATACTCTGTGTATAATGACAAAACTGTACGAAGTGTGACAAATTGTTAATGGTCGGCCACTGTTATAAATTTCTTGCTTCATGACATTAGAGTCAATTTAACTGGATCACCGAGATTTGCGAACTACGGATAGATCGGACAATATCAAAAGGAGAATTGAGATGAACAGGCCTCATGGACCAAAAACAACAAAGTGAGTAGCCTCATACGAACATGCACCTCTACAATAGTGAAAGCGAGAACTTACTGACAACTGATAGTTGCGGGAAAACAATAGGCCCAGGCAGTACGAGAGGAGAAAAATGTCCACAGACCGGATCTCACGTAGATGGCGTTTGGCGCGTGGTTAGCCCCCCGCTTGCCGCGCCACGTGACTAGGTCCGAAAGCTGTCTCGGCCGAGTTTGTAGACAGTCTGAAGGAGTAAATACGATAAACGTCTGAGATAGCTGACCTATGCACGCACGTGTGGTTAAGCGTACCAAGCAAGCAGCTGCACCTATCAAGTGGCAGCGGAGACACTTGAACAAACATTGACAGAATATCAGGTTATTACAATCATGAAAATCATAGCCGGATGTGGATGCCGGCTTAAGGTTCGATGGGAAGACTGATAATGTGGCGGGGTTTCGATTATGCGTCTGAAGTGTGATCATAGCAAGGGTGAGATGTGTAGGCTCCGAACCGCGAACATCCGCGACATACGTATTGACGACAGGAGCTGCCTCAGAGTAAACGTGGGGGTAGTGAAAGGAAGGTGCCAGAGTAATTAGCTGAACTAAGCGAACAGTCTGTTTCCGCATATCCCGATTACAGCATGAACGCATAAATTGGGTCACATGCATCTTGACCAGATGGCACGGGTCAAATGAAGTAAACGATAAACAAACTTCATAAAACCATGATGATTACCAACCAGACGCTCAAAGATGAGCAATCCGGGTGATTCACGCGAATGGTATACATGGAAAAGACAACAAGAACGAAACCGACAAGAGAAAGTTGCTCGCTTTAACCGTTGATCAGAGTCGTTCAGACGTCAGACGAAGTAGTCCTAAACAGGAGCGAATCGAGCCCGACGGATTCGAATGGACAATTATTGAATCAATGACAAAGCAAGGTCTGACATAAACAAGAACCGACTTGGACAAGTCGTGCTAGCACCAGACAGCAAAACGTTAGCCAAATGCTACCGCGGTTGCAGCCTTGACAGTTGCACCGCTTAACAACCACTGTCGCTAGAATAATCCGACTAAATCGAATTACACTGACAGTACAAGATAGGCTAGGTCAACTGTCATCAGTTTTGATTCACACACATTCTAATCCGTGTCAACCGCTATCAGCAGCTTATACGGACTCATTAAAGCATGTGCCAACTGCATAATACATTGCAATAGTTGCTCTTAGTGAGGTTCATCCATTAAACTACCCACATCAAACTGGACCCGAGCAGTGCAGTCGTGTCAGCCGGTATATCTTGCGCCATACTACGCATCCGTTCCTCACAAAAATGCGTGAGGTGATGGTATCTATGGCACTGTCATCAGTCACAGATGTATATTCCGTAATGTTAAACGAGACAAACGAAACAGGTCAACTCCGGACGCACAAAACTAGGGTATTGGAATAGGCGAGCAAAATCAACCAAAGCCGACCCCGTAATGACCAGTAATTGCTTCCCAACAACAGGCAGTCGTGCACTGCGTGTGCACTGGTCATTCTGGTTTCCATACTGTCTACCCATCCTTGCAAGGAGGTCAAGCTCGTGCCGCGTCCCATGCATCCCTAATGAGTAGACAGTACGCTTCCAACTGCGGCCCAGTAGCGGTGACCTACTTTTGTACGCACTGCGTGAATGAACACGAAGTGTCAGCTCAAACAGCAAGCCTGAGCTCAAAATCTATGTAGGCAGCTATGCCCACACGCACACACGTGTTACTAAGGCCAGTGAACTGGTGGTATGTCTGTTTCAGCTGGCGTAACTGGCATATGTAACGGCTGTCATTTCACCATGGCATTTCTGCTGCCGTGTAGGCATGCCTTCTTCCTCCATCGTCAATTCGATGGACAATGCGGTAGTTCTCTCATTGACATTTGCGAATTTCATGAAAGAAAACGTCACAATTACCAAGTAGTGGCCGTCGGAATGGGCTTCCAATTGGCACAACTTCAATGAGGCATTAGTAACAGATGGTTATCAACCGTGTGTGTTGTGTTTACATGAATCATGTGACCGGCGTGTGATAACGTGTTCATCGGATTACTGGGCCATTGGGTTCCAGACGGTTTACACATGGTTGACCACACGAGGTTTAGGGCCTGTACAAATTTCTTTTTGGCGCACAGTTGAGGGTTGCAGAGTTTCTTAGCGGTTGCCTCTGCCGTAGACAACAGTCTCGCTCTGACAACTCAGGTATGAGTGTGGGGCACTTTGTAGGTAATTTTGAATGCTCTGTCGGTCGCGATTTGATGACCTGTGTCGATCAGATGCGATCCGAAAGCACCTGAGATTGGTTTCATCATACAATTCCGTAGTCATTTGGGAAGGTGCTCAGGGATCCTGTCTGATAGTCGCCAAGTAGTTTTCCAAACGTGACCGGCTTTGCAACAGCGGGTGAGAGAGTAAACACAGAATGACGAAGAAAACTTGGACAAACTGTCTTTGAGATGTGACACCCATATCGGTCGGCTCTTAAATGAGATAATAATTCGTACGGCATTGTAGGTCTTGGCAAATACTTTTGTCAGCCTGCAGCTAACCAGTTCACTGGCTGCATTACCTTTAAATGCCAGGATGACAAAAACCGACTTGTTCACTACTGTTTCTATTGCTGACTGAGCATCTTTACATTCCCTATTCTTTTCTATGAATTCTTCTGGTTATCCAATCTGGCTCAATATTTCTCGAATTCGTTGCAATTCGTTGTCTACGGTGTCTGTCGTATATATCCTTTTTGTCCTATTGTTTAGACAGCCAATCGAATTTCACGTTTGCCTTAGTGGAACAAAGCTTAGAAAGTTGGTGTACTGCCCCGTCCACGTCCTGTCTACGTACACTCAAGTCCGAATTCTTGTCTACCAGTTCCATTGGTTTGGTTGTATCCGCTGCCAAATACGTGCTAATACGCGCGAAGTTCGTGGCGAGAGTCGGCGTCTGCCGCCGTTATTTTTTTATTCACAATCAGATATACACAGTGGTAATGTGGGAAAGGGGAAATGGCGATGTTCCGGGAGTAGCGGACAAACTTACACCATAGATGAAATGTGGTTTGTCAAGCGGTCTATTTTGACCTTTCATTGTCGGGTCAATCAGCTAACGACTTCGGTGCTGATAGCCATCAGGCGAAAAACATGAATGTTCAATTGTCACATTTGACATTGGAAATAGTCACACGATTACGTCAAGCAATTTGGTGTGGAACGGCGGTTAGGTGTGAAGTGCGTAACGGGGTTGGGTCATGTTAATTATTGCGTCCGAAGCCATTCATTCTGACTATGCAACCGATTGCTCAGTTGTGCACCTACGTCTTCCGATTGCGTTACTCATTCTACGGGTCACCATTGTTATCTGACGAGACTTGACAACTCAGAGGTCAATTTAGATATCTAGTTGTTTGACATGATGTTGTGCCAAGTTGGTTTTGTCTTCGTTTGCTTGACACCTGTGACGTTCCGGACAGGAATGTAACTGACCAGATGAGAAATAACCGAAAACACACTGTGCCTAATACAATCTCCTATTTGAAACGTTGAAAATGAATTTGTTTTCACTGTAAACTCCTGTCGGTTTATTATTGGAGGTTAGCGATTTGCAGTTTAGTTTAGGAACGTACACAGGATGCAATTAAGCTTAGTGAAACGTACTCGATGACAGTGTAGCATAATTACATGGGTTATTCACCACGTACGTCGTTGCACATCAGCGTAAGCAGCCGGATTATTGTGCAGCTAGTGTTTCACCTTCATAGCGTTCAACCATTTCCCGAGAGCGACCGGTACTCCCATTTCTTAGACGTGGTCTCTAGATAATTTGTCACGCGGTTGATGGCTTTCCACTACTGACGCTTATCGTGAGTTGACAATGGGCATGCTGTCTCTAATGTTTTATCATGTTTGCACACGAACATTACGGACAATGCGACTGACCATCCCTCGTACTGAATATTAACCCAAGTTGACCGTGCGGCGTAACCTAATCGTACCGCGTTGAACACGAAACAGGATGCATTTGAAACATTCTCGGATGGTGTGAAGTGCTCATCGTCGGCCAAGGCCTTTGTTCCTGGTCTCCGTTCACCTGATTCATTCACGAGCCCTTACCAGCTATACCGACAGACGTGTTGGAAAAGTTCACATTCGGATTACGTCCGCCCTTTGTTTGTGTAGGCATTAGAATGCGAGAATATCCTGAACATTACGACTGGACCAGCACATCCACCGTCACTGCAGTCTTCTGCTCAACGTCACTACGCCTTTTGCCCTAGTCTGTAGCCTCCGCCCATTCAGTCTATCTATGCTGCGACCGTGCTAGATTGACTTCAAGTAATGAATGTTCAGCTCAACGCCGACCGTTCGTCTTGTGATGCGTATTGAAGTAGGAAAGAATGCATGTGGGAGTGTACATCGTTGTTGGTATGAAGTTGTGCTCTGAACAAGCAGCATCCATGGTGACTGCTTGTCGGGTTTTGCTGAAAAGAGCCAGTTGTTTTAGTAGGTGAGTTCAGTTTCAGTGTTCGGATATGAACACATGACACATCAGGTGTGAAGCTCAGGTTCGCGCAATGAAACTAAGCGTAGTCGTATTTATGAGAATTACAACGCCCATAAAACTAGTGAATGCCAATCTGTCAGGTTACTGAAAATGTTTGGAACGGAATGTAACACGACTTCGCATATGTGCTGGGAGATCGTAGGTAGCCTTGCGGCAGTTGTGAGTAAGCAGATACAGTAAAGTTGGTTACCTCGATCGTTTCAGTCGTTCTTGAATGTTTCGCTGACTTCCTTTGTCGCATTAAACATGTAAGGCATCATGGCCTGAGCGCTATCCGTCATCGATCTGTAATCTTTGTTAGTTTCCTATTTTCATGTAATTATTATGCGTCTCCATCCGGCCACTTGAAACAGACATAACTTGTTACTCCATTTTGTTCACGCTTTCAATTAGCCATTTCTGTTCGTCTCCCCGTAAGCATAGACGCGCATGATCCCTCTATGAACTTCTCGTGTGATGAATCGTCCTCCGTCGCTTGGTCAAACGGTCGCACCCGGAATTACGACGTGGTTTAGTATCAGACATTGAACGTCAACGGGCTCATGTTTGAGGATCTAGCACTGTTACTCAAATAGCTATATCAAACAGGTAGTGATGGACACATATAACGGTCGAACAAAGTCGTGCGTTTTACAAAGTAATCATGGAACATTCCAGTAGCCACAGCGATGCTCAGCAGCAACCAATAAACAGTTATCTGTACGACGTTTGGACAGGTTCTTTTGGACACTTGGCAGTCACTGTTGCCCGCCAACTGCTAGTGATGTTTACTAAGTGCTGGGTGGGGATACGCATTTGCTGAGTCTTATGACCCAGTTGGGCTTATTCGCACTCTGTCAATCGCCAGCAACTTACCCACAATGAAATCAAGTCAGGCAGAAAAGGTCCACCCGGTGAACACACGGTGGAACGTTAATACCACACTCCAAGCGACCTTCGAGGTCGAATGGCGTGTGTCGAATCTATATCGGTCATGGTTTCACTCGCTAACTTAGATTGCACGGCTTCGCTTGGCCAACTGACCAACATAACGAAAGAGAGCAAATCGTGAGATGTGAATAACTCGCGTTAACCCACTCAGATAACTAACGATCAGTCCGATCTCACAAACTCGCATTGCTTATTGGCCCCATTACGACCGATCTGCACGCTTTTAACGAAAGAATACTAACAGTATAAATGTCATAATTTTATTCGCCAGTATGTGATTGCTACATATTCACAGTTGTTCTTCAACGTTCCATGTTCTTTCTGAAAATGCCTCAAGAAACGAACATTAGTACAAACGTCGATGACATACGGTTTTTATACCAGAGCCCCGTTGGCCTGGTGCATGCACCAATTTCACCGCCGCACCATGATGATGAGGGGTTGGATTTATGCGGCGGGTCTGCGGAAAAAGAAGAAAATACTGGAATTATTACGATGGGCAACTCACGTGTTATCCATCATGCCAAGTATTAAACAGGTAGACCTCTCGAAGTGACGCTGGCAGTGTGTGCAGAACAAATCCTCTGCGAAAATGGGGACGTACACGCACTTCCAGTGGTACCATCGGGGCAGTGTCCGCATCGAATCCAGTTGTCCATGCTTTGATCTTCGGATGGAGATACGTACCTTCCACATTCACCGCAAACGTCCGTAGACAACTCCGTGTTGTCGATTTCCTGATTGTAGAGTTGCGGCGTCGTTAGGAGTGGTCTGGTGCTGGGTCCTGGTTGTGGGTATTCGGGAACTGTCGTGAGTTAGCGCGGCCGTTTTGGGAGTGGTGGACGGGGAAGTAAGAAGACTTCGCCGACGGATGATCGGGGATTGATGTTGATGCGCCCGGTTGGTCGATTGATGTTGAAGAAAGATCGGTTGTGTTGTCTGTCACATTGGTGGCTGCAGTTTGGCCGGAGGTTGTAGTAGCGTCCAGATCGACGATGAATACCGGCGTTTCTTCATATACAGGGAAGTAATGCGATAATGGATTGCTTGGGCACGTCTGAAGAAATCGCCTCATTTCCAGTATAAATTGGTTGAACGTCTCGCGGGAGAATTTCCGGGATACCAGTAATCCGGGTTAGTTGAACGCTGACAGCCCTAATGATCCGACGTGGGTTCTGCGCCTTGTTTCGAATGTGGAGGCAGGCGTATGAATGATTGTGTTGAATTCGCGAATCGACCTTAGGGTAATTGGAAAATTGTATGATTTAACATGAACAATGATGACTGAGATACTTACTATGGGATCACTTTCTCCTTAATGTCTACCTGATAGCAAGGGAGGAAATCCATAGGGCATATATAGTACACTTAAGCGTGTTCGACTGTCCTGTCCAACTTTTGTTTGATGTTGTCATACGATATAAACTTGAATGAATTTGTTTTTCATTTGACTGTGCAGTTTTCGTTCACTTGTTTTCCACGAACATGGCTTCCTCAGTTTTTAGTGGTTTACTAACACCTCTCAGATGAGAAATGAAATCTTTGTTCGTAAGGTTTTTGTTGGTTGTAAATACCTATCTGGAGGTTTCAGGAGTCTCTTTGAACAAACTGGCCTATTTCACAAATAAGATTTGAGCACGATAATTGCTTTCTGAAAGTTTTCTTCAATTTTTGTGTACAATCGAAACAGGAACTAGTCAGTTCCATGAAAAAAGTAAACGGTACATTTCAAATTTCATTGGAAAAGAGGACGGTTATTGATTCTAGCCTCCTCTAGAAAAACGTGCAAACAATAACGCATAAAACCCACCGGAGTGCAGATGTTGAGTGATCGATTTGTTCCTTGGAAAGGAGTCTCGTTCGTTTCAAGCAAACAATCATCATTAAGAGAGAAGTCAGCTAGTATCTTTAGAAAAACTACATTTTTTTCTTTTATTACATTAGCATTCACTCTGATATTTCATCTGATAACTCGGTCTCCTTAATCAGTTAGGCATGGAATCATTTTCAGCCGACCAGAAATTTTTTCACTCGTAAACTTCATGGCATTTTGTGTGCATGAAATCGTAAGCCATCTGCATTCGCTTCGTCAGTTTGTTTGTTTTTATCCACTTTTTTGTTACGTATTGGTTAGATCTTTTTCCCATATGCTCCAACGCGCCGCTTCTCGGAGAATCGGCCTCACGTCTAACGAACAGCTTTGTCGGCAATTTATACACTGCTACGCAGGGTACATTTCCTGAAGTTTCTCTCTAACTACTTCATGTTTTTCCATTTATAGATTGTCA
This sequence comes from Paragonimus skrjabini miyazakii, assembly GCA_014338405.1. Taxonomy (NCBI): domain Eukaryota; kingdom Metazoa; phylum Platyhelminthes; class Trematoda; order Plagiorchiida; family Troglotrematidae; genus Paragonimus; species Paragonimus skrjabini miyazakii. The sequence continues at coordinate 546 of JTDE01008677.1, read as the reverse complement.
AGCGCGATGAGCGTCTTGCTTTGCAGTCAACAGAAACATCCATGGAGTCTAATAAACGGACGCATAACTGCACTGGATCCAGCTGTTTAACGCTTCTGTGGTTTCCCAGGAAGGTTCTGTAGAGTACGCACCACTTACAGTGCGAGCGCACGGAACCAGTTGCCACATTATTCCAGGGGAAAACGTTTATCATGCGTAGCACAATATTTATAATAACCCATTATGATGGCATGCAGTAAACCAGTGTCCTTCTCAGCGCTTCTTCCATCACTAGTGATTTTATTTGGAGGATCATAAACCCGTGTAGCGCCTTGTACAGCATTTTGTGTTACATGATTCTCGTTGTTTTTCGCACTTTTCACCTTCTTCAAATTCACATGTACAGTCGTTTAAATCATGTGAGTCGATTCATTGATCAATACAAAAAAATTGGTTTCCAAGGTCGCGAGCCCTGTCTTCTCTCTTTGCGTTCAGAGTCGCGTGCGCTTAGATTTTTGGGAGTGTTAACGGCTAACGGAATTCGCGTTCATTTCAGCACATTTGCAA
>JTDE01008676.1:0-10032 GCA_014338405.1 Paragonimus skrjabini miyazakii | reverse complement strand
CCTCAGCTCATATCGAACCCCCTCTTTTCAAAACTTGGTGCGAAACTGCAAGCCCTTTACAACAAAATCCAGGAGGCACAGTCCAGCCGACGAAAAGCTTGCTTGCTGAGGCAGTCACCCAGCCTCCCTTTTTCCCTTAGACAGCTAACGACGGGCACAAAAGAAGAATGGTCGTTGATTGTAGCCAAACGATTAATACATATACTCTCATGGATGCCTATCCCCTCCCCAAAATTGACGAAACGATCGAACGCATCGCCGCGTACGACACCTATAGCACTGGATCTAAAGAGTGCTTATCATCAAGTCTGTATTCGGGAAGAAGAAAACCTCTTTACGACCTTTGAGGCATGCGGACGTTTGTATCAGTCTTGTCAGAGTCCAATTGGCGTGACAAATGGCCTCGCTTGCTTCCAACGGACTACTGACAATATAATAGCACGCCAACGATTAAAAGACAATTTTGTTTACGTTGACAGGATTACGGCATGTGGAACCAACTCCGTTGAACATGATCTCAATTTTCGGAAGTTCCTAGACGTGGCCAGGAAATATGGATTGACTTTCAATGAATCAAAAAGCATCATCGCCGACAAACGCATCAAACCTCTAGATTATGAAGCACACAAGAACGGTACCAAACTTGATCCCCATCGCCTGAAACCTTTACAAGAATAAGCCCCTCCACTTAAATTGAAGTCCTAGAAACGAGTGGTGGGAGTATTCGCTTACTATTCACGGTGGATATCTCACTTCTCTGATAAAATTCACAAACTTGTGCATAACAACACATTCCCTCTACCCATGAGGTCAAAGAATCCTTTGAGGCTCTAAAAGACGAGCTGTTCAAAGCCGCCGTCTGCTATTCAGTACGACATCTCTTTAGTTGTCGAGGCAGACGCCTCTGATGTGGCGGTCGCAGTCACTCTGAATTAAAATGGTCGACCGGTAGCCTTCTTCTCGCGTAGTCCGTCGCCCAGTGAACGGCACCATTCCGCCGTAGAGAAGGAAGTGTATGAGGCCGTAGAATCCATATGTAAAGGGAAAAATTTGCTACTTCGCAACCATTTAAAACCTGTTACAGAAAAACGTTCTGCTGCCTTCATCTATGGCAATCAGCACAGAGGGGAAGTCAAGCACGATAAAATTGAACACTGGAAGCTGCAACTGTTGCCACTCAAGTTCGATGTTGTGTATCGACCTGGCAAAGATAATCGAGCGGCAAATGCACACTCACGTAATTGTTGCGGGGACGCTGATGACAGGCATCGACTTGAAGGGGCTACAGGAATCGCTTTGTCCTCCTAGTGCCTCTCGGTTGATTCACTTCGTGCGCGCTAGAAACCTCCTCTTTTCAGTGGGAATTTGTCCTTCTCGATGCTTGGCACTCCGTCAGATCACTCCTGTGTATCGCAGCTGATGTCATACCACATGGAGGATTATTCCTCTATAACCGGGGGTCGACATCCGGAACAACCCTCTCGATGCGGTTCACTAAAACTGGACCGGTGTTGCTTAGGAAGAATGTCGGACAGTTTAATTATGACCCGCTTGTCGAAGAAGTTGAATTAATTCAGTGCAATCCACAGTACGCGTACATCTGCCTTCCTAATGTCAAGAATGAAACAATTTCTGTACACTAACTGGCCACCAAAGGAGAAGTCATGCCTGAGACGTCATTGCAAGGACTACCAACACCTTCGACCGAACAGACTACATCTGTACCTTCTAATCGCGTCCCTATCACAGAGCAGTATACCAATATTCCTTCAGTTGGCATACGCAACACTGAATCATAGGGTTCCCCCAATGACGATTACTCACGTAATCTTGAAATGATAATCAGATAACAACAGCATGTTTATCCATACAGTCTGAGAAATAAAGACGAATAAACCATATTAACGCTCACTATCAAATATTGTTTCTCTGATCAGTGTACACATGCTCAGTCGTTTCCCAGTGACCTACTATTTGTTGTCTGCTCATATTTCTTGGTGGGGGAGAATGTTATAAAAATTTGTGATATTTGTTTCATCCATGAGTTAGTAATCTATTGAGGTTTCCATTTCAACTGTCATACGCCAACTGTTGGATGAATAAAGCCTATCATACGGGCCTCTTATCCATCTGCTTCTGACGCAAGATCGTTGCGCTGCGTCGTTGAACCTGATTGTTCACAATACCGACTAGTCGGAGAGTGCGGACATTGAGAGCGCCAATGCCTACCAGTTGTCTTGGCGTCAGAAGACAATTATCGCTCGAAGGCACACGGAAAGCAGAAAACTTGTGGGGCAAAATAAGAGGAAATCGTGATGGGTGAATAGCATCACTGTCAGGAGAACGATAACTTCCGATAATTCCCGATCGCTTACGTTGCGGAAAAGGGTTGACCCGAGAGACCCCACTCTGGATCTCTGACTCAAAAGTGTGACCCGTGAGACAGCATGATACCCGGTTTTCTTTGGGGACCCTACCCGTAACCAAGGACTCAAGAGTCCAACTCACTCGGCAATGAAAGGCTTTCCAGTCCGAGTACGCAATTAATAAGACGGTGCTGTCTGAGTCTGATCACTGCTGCACGCAGTAGATGTATTCAAGGCTACTTCGGCCCTTTGAGTGATACCAAAAATGTTTCAACCGTAACAACTAATACGCTGGCAGTCACGATCGATCGTTAGGTGATGAGAGTGTTCTTTTGTTTGTGGGTTTCTTTTGTGACCCACTCCTCCCGCAACCGGAAGATAGCAGCACCGTAATTATAAACATCATTCTGCTTTGTGTTCATAAGATCACATATCACTACCTAAGTACTTCTACGCGGTCAGTAGTGCGACATACAACCTTATGAATTCAACGGCTTTTCGTCTGACTGCTACCCCCGTTACCCGTTTGACACGACTGCACCTGGAAGGACCGAAGTCCTAGTCAACATAGCCCTCCGGATCGATACAATGTGCAAGCCTGACCAGGTCACAAACTAAAGATGTGACCTAATGGTCGGTCATAAAGAGCACTTTTTGTCGAAGCTGCGGCCGAGTGGCGTAAGGTGCGAGGCGGACGGATGATGTTGCAAACTGTGCAGAGGGATGAAGTCGTCCACTAAGGAGCTGGCCATTGTAGGATGGGTTCGTCACCCGGGTTGGACAGAGTGAGTGGTTGGAAAACCTGTGAGGTGGCAGCCAACTGAACTCAGTGGCGTGAATGTTCACGCTGGTTGGTCGATTTGTCTGTGGAGGAAAACTGTCTCGTAACGAACCACCGCGCTTGAATAGTGTAGTATGACTCAAATGTGCAGACCAAAGAGTAGGTCTCAGCACCAAGAAGAACGGGAGCTGGAGGGATTATTGGAAACGTGTATATTTACTGTGCGATGTGTTACTGAAGAGACCGTTGTTGCATTACTAAAGAAAACGTGGACTCGCATTAGTCACGTGAAACAGTGTTTTCTTTAGTAGTTTTTTTATTTATCTACACCTTATATTGGACGTTTTGTAGGACCCAAGAGCTGTAATTCTCCAGCCCCTAGTTTTCGAGTTGAAGATGTATATCAAAATAGGTCTTTCGGATTATTAATGAATCGTGGGACTAGCCGTTGTTGATAATGCAAGCGGCCCTCTTGGATAAGCGTAGTGTATCGGATTTTGATTTGCCATTAAGCAATCCCAGCATTCTGGGACTGGGGTTTTCAGTAACGCGGCCACGCATGTCGTTTTTAAGAATAAGCTTGAGTGTTCAAATGCGAAACTGGCACAGTGATTTGGTGTACTTCAAAACCACCAACGGTATGGACTCATCAACGACTATGAACAGAATTTCCGCCAACTTGGTACAGAGTTCGTGAACTGAATGGGCGATGTAAAATTCGTGCCCAGCCTGAGCTACCAAGCAGGAACGCAGTGAATCATTTTGTGATAGATACTGCGGTTACTGGTGGCTGAAATGACTAGGTTAATGCTGTGGATGAAACGAGTCTGACGCGGACAATTACATTTAAAGTATCGACCAGTAGGTTCTCACTTATCAGAACACATAATGAAGACGCGACGAACCATGACCACTCCACCAGCGTGTAAAATCTGACACAAGCTCAGCTAAACCCAACGCTCCAATTGAGTGGAAAAAACGAGCTGCATGGAATCGTCAGAACGCATGTACGAGAACACAGGGGGAGGGGTATTTTCGGAAGGCTGGAGTCACCCATTAAAAGGATATGATGGAAACCTAGAGAAATTGTTTCTAAACCTGCTAAGATCAGGTCGTTTTTTACATGATCAGTAAATGGAGGTCTGTAGAGCATTCCAACCAGCCGAATAACAGCATAAGCCAGGCTATTCGTGCAAAACGCTGCTTCAGGAATCGCAGTAAGTTTCGGACTGTCAAATAAGTGAATGAACGATGTGGTCGTCACTAATAATAAATTTTTACGCCACAAATAGTAATGGGCGGTTGTTAGAAGCAAATGAAGAATCAGAAATGAAAGCGCAAGCGTGATGTGAAAAACAATTCAAGATAGAGCAATCATAAATGCAACTTTAAATGGGTATGAAATAGTTTAATACACTCAATCATCAATTTTTACAACGTAACTGTGTTGATGTCATAGTACCCACAAAACATCATTTAAAACCGGTCGTCTGTATGCTAACCGTCGGGACATTAGTGCTTGCCAAATCTAGTCTAGATTAAACTTGTTCTGAGCGAACTCATTAAAGTGTCGGTAGTGCACTTTTATACATGAATTGCAGGAATATGAACCTGAACAGCCCTCGTGGACCCTCTTCCTCTAGTCACCTCAACCCATGAGCATTAAATTCACCTACGTAGCGATTGTAATGGTGTCTTTTTTACGTACGGTGAAGTGACGCCATCAAAAACATTATTCACTGTAATTAATACACAGGCTATTAACACTCCTAGCACCACCTAACAATAATTCTGAGATGTAGCTAAATGCTACGGTAAACAAATTAATGGCTATAAACAAAACGAGAAAATGATACTTCTGGATCAAAACTGACGATCAGTAGATATATCGCGATGTATAATTATCGTCACCGTTGTACGGATCATGTTCAGGTGGAGAATCGAACGTTAATCCTATCGTTCGTGGTTGTTCCTGCTGACACAAGTCGCTGGAACCAAAGCCTCAGTTCCGTACAATCAGGTAAATCTGTCAATCGAATTTGTATTCATAAATCCAATTGCATGTCAACCAAATGAAATTTACGCAGCCGATATAGTAGTCCTTGTTGCACTAGTCCGTGATAGAAAGTGTGATAAATTAACTTGAAAGAGACTGCACGAAGCGGCATGAATCAGAAGTTATTGGCGGATTAGTGGTTAAATTGAGCAAAGGGATAAACGGTGAGCAATCAGCACAAGATAAATCAAGAAATAAGGAAAACCGGACGTATGGAAAAAGAGCAAGCTGCAACTAAAGAGCATCAGACTTAAACTCGAAATCTCCGACCCATTGCTCAGGCGCTGCATCTTCTGGAAGAGCATTCCAATGAGCTCCGACGCGCCGGGATAAATCGAGTTCAGTCCTCAAGTAGTCAAGCCAAAGACTGTTTCACTTTATGGGATGTCCACAGGTATCATGCAGCCGTACCGGCACAAACGGACCGGAGGTGAGGACCAGTGCAGCGGGTTAGTACACGATAGGTTATAACCCTGGAGTCGTTGATACCGCAGCAAATGCACACATAGTCTACCAGGTCTGTGTGAGTATGACAGTCCGTGCAAACCGTGTACTAGGTTGGTACCCACACGTATTGCCCGCTTCAGTGCCATTTTATCAAACATTAGACATGGCGGGCTCATCAGGAAGCAATAATCGAGATGATGCCTCGCAAGCTTGAGGAACATATCACCCATACGCGTACCGAAAGGTCGACGAACCATCAACAGCAGACGGAAGCGTTTGCCGGCAGCCTGGTACCATTGTCTATTGGTCTTGAGGTCGTTGGAAATAACTAGACTGAGGTCCAACTGCAGCCTCACAACAGGCAGCTGCGTTTATTCTGGCACATACGCCGACGTGGCAACAACAAAAAAACCGGTGCGCAACATTGTATATTTTTCACTTTACTGACAACACATCCAAGGCTCGCTCATAACCTTCCGCAAAGCCTCTGATCCCCTTGAATCGTTCACGATCCGCCACATCCTGAGGTCATCTACAAATACTACTGAGGACACTTTGAGAACAAGAAACTCATTGACTTATGGCAAAAAGAGAAGAGGGTTCAACGCGACCGGACGATGAGCGCCAGAATGATTGTGTTTACCACCGCTGAAAACCAACGGTTGGATACTAGGACACTTGAGATGGACTGCGGAAGTAGCAGATTAAGGGGTTTTACAGGCTGATCAGCAGCTCTACGCAATACTTTGGGTGGAATAACGACAGCACTAACAGGGCTATCCTTAAGATACAGAAACTTTTTAAAGATACTTGCAGACGAAGCACCTACAGTGTTAATGCCGACTATCAGGTCGGTAGTTCGAATCAGGGTTGAACAAAATGCTATTGTAAAACTCCAACAAAACACTCACGGCTCCCGCATCGGAACTTTTAAGTCGTGTTGGATACAAGAGATGTGGTACATCAAACTTTGCTTTCTGAGTTGAACATGTATATCGAACTATGCTTTTTGGGTCATTGGCGAATCGTACGGTTGATCGTTTCTGATGATGCAAGCGATCCTCTTGGATAGGCGCGGTGCACCGGTTTCTGGTTTGCTCATAAGCAGCGCAACCACCCTCGGAATAGCAAGCCCATGCACGCCGTTTCATGAGATTAAGATTCAGTGTTCGGCTGATTACAAACATATATGTACATATATGTACGTCCAGTCTGTTGGTTTATCCCTGATTACGTGGGCTGGCTAAGAAGATGGAGCAGAAGTATTTGGAGTTCACGCGAATGTACAAAAGCCCGTTGTAGGATGTTTAACAGGAGGCCAGCATACACCAGCCAGCGACAATGTTTCTGATGTACCCACTGATGACATTTTGCACATGTCCAAGCCTACTGTAGCGACCCTACTTGTTTACTGCCAACTATGTTACAATTGCGATTGCCATATGTACTATTTTTGTTTCCAACTTTTGTATGTGCTTAAACATTTGTTTGAACACGTACGGATACCGACAAGTACCCCGTGCACTCAAATGTACGAACCCGCTGCATGCTCACTTGTCGTTCCGCTCTGTTGCCGTTTCGTCTTGTTATTCGTTCGTTCTCGCGCTGACCACACAGGGCGACAATATACTCCTTGTCTACTTCTTGATTTATTCTTGAACCGGTCGTCTTCGGTTCGCCTGATCCTACACTACTGCTGTAGATTTAAAATTGTCCTAAACACTATGCAACAACCATCCGCGCAATCATGGGAGTGTTTAAGGTCGTGAACGCTGTCGCTATGATCCTCTGGTTAGGGAATTGATGTGACCTGAATGGAGGGCGTAGACTTAGATAACATGGCCTACAGAAGATTTATTGTGCATCCAAGACGGTCATTCAGATATGTATAGTGATTGGGACAGTTAAAGATGACATCCGTTACTTTCGTCTCTGCCATGACCCATGAGACTCCTTAATAACACGAAATGTAAGTACAATAATGTAAAAGGCGCTTAGGAATAAATATGTTTTCACGGGAACGAGCCATACCCGAACAATGAAATACAATGCATAGTTTAAGCACTGTTGGCCAATTACCACTGTCGTAACCCGTGCGTATCTACTTTATGCGCGTGAACAAACCTAACTGGCCTCCTGTACCCCAAACACATTATCATGCACACCGTGTGACTATAGCCAGCATCAATGACGGAGACTTTCACGCCAAGGGAAAGGACGTGGGCTCAAATTACATGGTTCATGGACCGTTCATTCCGTTTACTAGGGACCCATGTGCATTAACGCACAATGAGCCAAATGGCTCAAGACAGCTATAAATGGATTATTGCTTCACTCGTTATCTTTTACAACGACCCCTACGACACTCCATAACAACACGAAGTGTAAGCAAGAATGATGAAAAAAGAACCGCGTAGTTTGTGAAGAAATACATCACAAAACTGGGTCACATTAGAATGTGATGAAATGAGATACACATATTGAGCAATGTAAATGGACCAGCTCATTATTGTATTCCATACGCACTCATTTCGTGCTCGTAGCGGCATAAGTGACCTCATGCGCCATCTAGCAACAGCTACAGTTATAGCTATATACAACCAGCATCATGGAAAAGATCGTAAGTTCAGGCAACCTGGCTGACGGGCGGTTCAAAATTATTAAGACACACCAAGGAAATGATAACAAAAATCTGCTACTACAAGAGGTAGCTAGATGGCGTAGGATTATTGTACATGGTCCTTGTGGGAATTCCCATATGCTTTAAAGCATATGTGTTTACTCGGGACCCATGTGTATTGGCTCAAAACAGCTACAAATAGATTACTGTCTCACTCGTTGTTCTCTTTCTAACGACCCCTAAGACACTCCATAACAACACGAAATGTAGGCAAGATAAGTGAAAAAAGAACTGCGTAGTTTGTGAAGAAATACATCAAAAATCTAGGCCATATTAAAATGTAATGAAATGCAATGCACATTTTGAGCAACATAAATGAACCGGCTCTATATTATACTTCATACGTACCCATTTTGTGTCCGTAGTGGCATAAATAACCTCATACACCAGAATGTACTTCAATACACACATATACCCCGACCATGTAGTTGTAGCCAACATCGTAGCTAGATGGCTGGATTGACAGGTAGAATAACAATTTTAAGACCTGTCGATGCATATAATTGTGCAAGCGAAAGTGGCTGAGTGTTCACATATGTGAAAATATATATGATAATTCAGTCGTGCCTAGTATGAGGTCAACGGCGCAGTCGTAAACACGGTTGCCTCATGAAGAACATAGCCGTGGTTCTAGTCCCCGCTTAGGCGAGGATATAAACTACGGACGAGCTCTATAGCGCTCTCATTATAATGAGAGCGGAACTCGAGTCAAGTGCTTCTTTTCAAAAGGGGCCGACTGGAAAGTCTATGGAAATGCGATAGCCTTGATCAAGTGTGGGTGATGTTCAATCTATATGAAAATCAAAAATCCCCTACTACCCATCAGTATACTGACTATAGTCAAAAATAAAACATGAGCAAAGCAAGATATGTATGCACACATTTATAAATGTGGAGCACCGTATACTGTTTACTGAAGGTACAAACGTTACAGAATACACCAGAATACAAAAACAAACAAACCCGACCTACGTTGGGAATTGCCAAGTTCAAATATGTTTTACCGCCGCGCTCACTGCGGCGGCTTGTTTAAGTTCAATTTGCACGGGATATCCTGTGCTATTTTTAAGTTTATCTGGTGATTATTAACCTCAAAACTAGTAGGAAAACGGCATTCCCTCGAAGCCAAATTCACCGGAAAACAACAAGCATACCAAATATTTAAATATGAGTTCGTGCCAAAAGTGCCCAGAAAACCTGGCAATAAGCCAAGAATTAACCAAGCGTTTGTGAGTGGCTGTGTCGGCCGCGATGAAATGACTGTTGCCAAGGCAGGTGGTCATCGGCTGCACAGATGACTGCGATCATTTGAAATGGGATAAGGGGTTTGTAATTTGCAACGGAGTGGAGGCACTGAGGAACAGCGTTTCTCTGAAGGACGAGGGCCAAACGCGAATCTGGAATGGTAAGGAAAACGGACAAGCATGAGCCAGAGACCCAGTAAGTCAGGCACACAACTTACACAGTCGAAAATTCAAATGGCGTCAATCACACGACAGCGAACAGTATTACATGTTGGTATTTTGAATTGTGCGCTTTCCTGATGGTTAGCAAGTTTCTTTTAGATTGAATACCTAAAATGAATTGGATATATGGCTTGTTTGTCGATTGTGTAAGTGATCAGTGGATGTGTAGGATCGAGCGAACCGACGATAACCGGTTGATTTTTCAGCGATTTCAGCAATTTGTACACGGGTTCGAG
>JTDE01008672.1:1816-12889 GCA_014338405.1 Paragonimus skrjabini miyazakii | reverse complement strand
CTTGTTGAAATGCAAAGCAAACACAGTATGGTCGTATATTTCCATTTCGGTCATATCTGTGAAACGCCGTGAAATGAAGCACTCTCAAGTGTAAGGATGACGTACTTCATCTCGAAAATGGCAATGATTACATTTATAAGACTTGAAAAAGTGAGCTAACGTCAATAACGGGTTGTTTTCGCGAAAATGGTGGAAAAAGTTTCACCACCAAGCTAATACTTTTGGGACTCAATCGATGTATTCCAATTTTTCCATCAACGCCGCTTATTTACAATTGATGCACTGTGAGTACTTTGCCTGTAATTCCGATTTTAAAATTTCATAAAATATTTAAAAACTGAGGATTCGCGCCAAAAGGACCGTTTTGGCTTTTTGAACGACCTTCAAGGCGAATCCCGTGAAACGGATAAATGTCGAAAAATCGCTTGTGTCCAAAAATCGCTCATCGTTTCACTTTTGTTGGAAAAAATTGTGCAACCTTTTTTCTTGATAGCAGCATCATGTTAGTCTTCATCATCAATTCTGCATCGGGAAAAATATTTATTGAAAGTTGTAAGCTGGAATATGTGCTTTTGAGCTACAGGAAAGCCCGATTTCTTGTGGTTTAGCAAATAAACATGAAATAGTAACCCTTAATTACGTTGTATCTGCATGCTACTTCATACCAAATATTGACGTGACTAACCGTCACGTTAATTAACGATGTGGACTGTGTACACAATTCGCCGCCGCGGTAAGCAGGCACAGTCCAACCGGTACCGTCACGGCTGAATGGAATAGGTCGGACCTGTGGACGGTGAACGTATGAGCCTACAACCGGCCGCAAGGTTAATGCCAGACACATCTACATAACTGGGGCAAACAGACACGCACAAACTACCACACCTACGCTGTGATCCACGACATCCCAACGCAACGCCGATCAGCCGCCAACAGGCGCAGACCACTCGCTACGGTTTTGGCCCGTCTTCCGAGTTAAGGCGGAGGTGGTGTTGTATATGCATTACGGCCGCCTGTGCCCCACGCTTGTATTAGGACTCAAGCTGCATTCTGAATTGTCGTGCCTTCAATGACCAACGACCCACTCGTCGACGCACTTAAGAATGACAATGTAGTTTGTACTTCTGCTGAGTCGCGAGCCCTCTGTACCGATGCTACAGCCTGTAAGACCTACTGTTGATAGCACATGTACACGAATACAACGATGTCAGTCCGTGCATACCACGTAGGCTGTAAAACCTTGTTAGTTTCGGTTTTCCCAGGTATCGGTACAACAGACGAACCGAACGCCCTGGCTCCGATCACCTGTTACCCTCGTAAATGAACTTGGCGCAACATGAAGGCGGCTAGGAACGACACTGTTCAAAAGTAAGAAATACGAAAATAGGCTGCACTCACCTTTACACGTATATCGATCGGTTCACTCGCTGGCTAAAAGCCCAACCGCTGTCAGACACATCAACAATATCCGCTGCTGGCGCTTTCGTCTAGCACTCGATCCCACGTTTTAGTTGACGATTGACAATTGCAACCGTCCGCTGCACACAGTTTGAATCGGCATCGTTTTTGCGATTAACCAAGCTGTTAGGCTTGCACCGAGCACGCACCAAAGCACAGCACCCAAAAGCAAATGGACCCGTAGAGGGTTTCCATCGTCAGCTCAAAGCTTCATTACGTGTTCACGAGCAGATGGATTTCATGATACCAACGATTTCAACAAAATATGGACCGTAGTTAAAGATAATCTCAAGCAACGAAATGACATGCTTGCATGCATGCGTGTTAGTTAGTGCCAGTGGTGCACCACTAAGACGTGGTCGACATAAAGGCCAACATCTGTGGTGAAAGAGTAAGGTCGAAAAGGCATTGAAAAGAAAATGGAAAGCCTGGGTTGCAGAGAAACAATCTGGGGGTGCATCAGGTTTTTCATTACAGGGTGGCTAGAGGAAGGTATTCTGGAGTACAAAATGAATGCAGGAGGAAGCTCGAAATGAACCCGACAAGAACCATCATGAGAACTCTGAAGCCTTCTTTAGCTATGTTCAGGCCGAAGGGGGCAATAGGAGGGGACTGCGTTGCATTATTGATATTGAGGGCAGTGTTATTGAATCATTACTACAAAAAGCGGTAGTTTTCCACCGGCTTTTTGAGGCGGTGCGTATTCCGAACCCTGGAACTACCGCAGTAGGAATCAGTACGATGACTGTGAAGGAGCCAATAATAGAAGATGTTCAAACAGGAGAGGAAAAGGTCAAAGATAGATTGGATAAACCAGACGTGAATAAAACGATGGGGCCGGACTGTATCCATTCAAAGATGCTAAGACCTCTCAGTGATGTTTTACAGGAGCCTTTTATTATGTTATTTACTCTTGCCCTACAGAAGACCATCATTCGAAATGACTAGAGAAAGGCAGGGATTTTACCTAACCATAACAGGGGTAAGAAACACGAGTTGGGCAAATACCGACCGGTAAGTCTCACAACAGTTGTCCTGAAACTGCTGGAAAGAATTATTAGGGATAGGGTTTTGAGACTCCTTTGTGAAAATAGGCTTCTCTCTGCGGACCAACGTGGATTTTTGAGGTTTTGTCTCACCAACATGATTTGTTTCCTTGACGAGATCATGAAGAGGTTAGGTATGGAGAGAGTAAGTTGATGTTTGTTACATGGACTTCAGCAAGGCATTCGATTCAGTAAACCACCGATTACTAATCTTCAAATTAGGGACCTTTGGTCTTCCTTCAAGACTGGTAAGATGGATACGGGACCTCTTGAGCCGTCGCACCTCCCATATAGAGATAGCAGATAAAAGGCCCACAAACGGTGCGGTGGTTGGTGGGGTATCTCAGTGATCAGTGCTTGGAGGACTACTGTGTTTAATGTTCGTCAACAGTCTCACCAAAAAATTGAAGTGTATCCAATACATCTTCACTAATAATGTGAAGATTGTAGGAAGTCCTGACAACGCACACAAGCAGGAGGACTTGAATACTGTTCACAGGCGGTCAGTTGAATGGCAACTACCCTTGAATTTAGACAAGTGTGGTCAACTGCTTGCTTGGGAACACCTAGGGTTGGCCAGGCATTTGGTAAGGACAGGGAGCTGAGGAGGGTAGCGAAAGCCAAGGACTTGGGGTTGCTCATACAGGGGGACTTCAGAGCTTCCGAACGGTGTTTGATGCGGCCCAAAAAGAAAATAGAGCGCTATGTGCGTTGAGGAGAACATTCGCGTTAGGAAGACCTGTTGTGTTGTTGACCCTTTATAAGCGTGTTACGTAGAGTGAATGGTGTGGACTATAGATAACTAACTACGGCCTAACACTAGCTAAATATAACAAAAGAAGGGTGCACAGTTGAGTATTAATGCGTATAACCCAAATAGGCATATACAGAAAGATGATTAGAACATGGACAATCCAGGAAACTCAAGCACAGTACAAAATAGTGTCCGAGTTGATAATAGGTGTATGCTGCGTGTCGCAGTGTTGTAGGGCTAGGATCAAGTGGATGCGATGTGGAGTGGTACGGTTGTGGTGTAGCTTACTTCCTCATGTCCTTCGGGTTTGCGCGTTGCTGACTTGTTCACCGTCCGAGTCTCGGCATCAGAAGTTGTGTTGTTGCGAGTTTAGTCGCCTTCATATGCGTGTGTCACGTGCCTGTTAGTTATCGCACGTTAGTTGACTCAGTAGATGCGCGTGTTTGTGCGTACACGTGGCCCTGCCTCTGGCAGTGTTGAAGAGAGAAGGCGTCACTGTCTGTCGGGTGAGTGAAAATGAAATATGCACAGCGGAGCCTGTGTGTGCAAAGTGGACAGGGCATGTTGAATCACGCGCTGGCCTGTGGAGCGCGTGATCTTGAGAATGGGCCAGGGATACCATAGCGAGCGAGACTGTTAACATGTGATCTCCTGACCTGATGTGGGGCGAATGGGTGGCTAGGATCGAGCAATCAGGTTTAGCGCAGGGTGCTGAATCGTTACAAGCGTATGTGAGGCCATATCTGGGATACTGTGTGCAGACCTGTGGCCCGCATATGGTAAAAGGCGTGAAGTTACTTGAGAAAGTTCAGGGGAGTTTCACGGGGATGTTGGATGGAATGTAAGATAATTCGTATGAAGACAGACTAAGAAAACATGATCTGTTTCCTCTTGCGCGAAGGAAGGTTAGAGGAGACCTGATAGAAACCTTCAAGAGTCTTAAGGGGCTAGCCGGTGTCGAGGTGAAATCTCTGTTCGGTCTACCTATAAATTCACGCTTCCAAGGCAACAGTCTCAAGTCGGAGAAGAAGAGGGCTGCAACATCAATCACGGCTAACGTCTTCGTATGTCGAGTCACTAGCTGTTGAAACATGCTTCCAACGAGTGTATTATTCCATGATAGTGTGACGGAGGTCAAAAGAAAGCTAGACGAGTGCTGGCCAGTTTTCTTCCCAGACCTATTGTCAGGGTTTAGTTTGGATGGGTTTCGCAAGCAATTTCCTTCTCATAGATTTAAGTTTGTCCATTTTTCATTTTTATTTGCCATTATTGTTATATTTTTCGATTTTATTCCTTGTTTTTGTTTATTCGTTTACGAATTTGGCCTCTGTATCATAAAGTATAGGTTCTAGGAGTCAAATCCACAATGGATTTACACTTAACTCTTGTTTCTTGTCATTTAAATGGGGGTATCAACTTGTGTTCGTCGGTGGTGTCCTGATGGCACTGATAGCTGGAACGCTTCAGCTATTAGATGGTAGCTCTCACAATAACTCATGGAAGTGAAGAATATCTTCCCATTATCGTCGCAGCACTACGCGCCCTCAGAAGCTCACTGGTGCAAGAGAGGACAGTTTCTGGCTGAAGCCGCTCCGTCCTAGAAACTGAACTGAACTGACCTCGGAGGCCAATTTTGCATAGTAACATTGTTATATCCCTGTTGTTGCAGAACAGATCAGCTAACCGTATATTCAAGCATGCGACTCGAACCGAGAAGACAGACTAATCTTGATGGAATGTTTATCGATTGGAAAAACACGTTGGGAGATAAACGCTCAGAGGGATGCGAGAAAATGATTAGTCCACAGTAATGAAGCACCAGTGATGAGCTACAATGTAAATAGAAAATAATGCAAAGGTGCGGTAAATAAATGCAATTGTTTGTTTGATGGCTGTCCACCTAACACCTCCCTCTTGAGTTTACTGCTCGTAGTATCGTTGTCGAGGATCCACCTGCAAGCGCACGACTTGTCTTCGAGGGCGATCCGTCCATCTTCTGGTTGTGCAGGTGCTTGGGGGATATGCCTCCGGATTTGGAGTGACAGCCGAAACGTCTTGAGATAAGTCGAATGTATCCAGGAGAACATCCAATGGACTGACTAGGTTGGACGGGACGGTCACGGGTTGGAAAGAAGAACGCAGCTGATTTGCATGACGGACCCATACGGAAGATCGCACTTCCACGTCGTATGTGACTCGACCAGTCCGTCGTAGTATGCGGCTTGCGGTCCACTTCTCAACACCCTCACGATAGTCCTTCGCAAGTACGAAGTGACTTAATGAAAACGTACGATTAGTCGCACCAGGACGACGGTTGAATTGCTGCTCCATGTGCATGTTTCGCACAGATGGTAGTCGTGGAGCTGGGCGCATAACGTCAACAGGCAGGCGGATTTTCCGATGCACCCGTGTCTCCGCCGGAGACTTGTTGTTTGGTGTGCTGGGGTGAGGGGTTGCTCTGTATGTCATCAGAAACGCCTCGACTGTTTCCGGCGTGGTCCCCTCCCCCTTAAGTTTCAGGAGTGCTCGCTTAAACGTGTCAACTAAGCGTTCCATCTGACCGTTTGACTGTGGGTGGTACGGCGAAGTTCGTATATGCTGGATTCCATTCTGATGACAGAATTCTGCAAATTCAGCTGAAGTAAATGCGCTGCTGTTGTCCAAAACCAAGATTTCAGATACGCCAAAACGACTGAACACCTTCCGCAGATTGACAATGGTGACTTGGGAACTGACATGGTTCAGTTGAATGACTTCCGGCCATTTGCTGCGCGCATCAACAAGTATCATGTAACGTTGCCCGTCTATGGGTCTAGCGAAATCAACATGCAAGCGGGACCAATGGGTTTTCGGCACAGGCCACGTAGAAGGATGTGCTTTCCTTGGAGCTTTAGATGACGCTTGGCACGTTGAACACGTACGAACAATCTGAACCAGGTAGTGATCCATTCTTTGCCAGTATACGTAACTGCGCGCCAAATATTTCATACGGTTAATCCCAGGATGTCCGACGTGGAACTGCTTGAGTACATGTTGTTGCGATTCAGATGGAATAATTACACGTTCTGCGAGCAGAATGCAGCCACCGACTTCAGAAAGCGAGAAGCGACGTTGGTAGAACGGTTGAAGCTGGAGTTCAGGACACGTCGGAGGCCAGCATGTATGCTGGAAGCGGATCCCTCTTTGAAGTAGAGAATCGTTGGCCGTGGTATTGCGAACCATGGCTGACGTAACCGGGAGTACGCGGATTGTGGAGGCGAGCAGGCTATTCACCTCTGGTTCGACTGTGATTGAAGCGATCACTGCGTGCTCAGGTGGGGTGCGCTGAGAGTGAAGCACTCTTGATAAAGCGTCTGCCTGACCAATGCTTGTTGTGGATTGATATTTGATCGAGAAATCGCAGGCGAGTAGCATGGTCGCCCAACGTTGCAAGCGGTTGGCCGTGAAGATTGGTATACCTTTCTTCGAGCCAAAAACATCAAAAAAAGGCTTATGATCTGTTAAAAGTATGAAGTGTCGTCCATGGAGCATTTTATGGAACTTTTTAATCGCGACTACGATTGCCAAAGCCTCTTTCTTAATCTGACCATAATTGCGCTCAGCGAGGATCGGGGTACTCGCAATGTGAGCAATTGCTTTTTCTGTACCGTCTGGAAAAATATGTGAAATGACGGCACCGAAACCGTAGTCGGAAGCATCAGCAGCTACAATAATTCCAAGGGAGGGATCAAAATGTGTCAAAAACAAGTCAGAGTTAAGCAGGGATTTGACTCTATTAAATGCGGACTGGCATTGAGACGACCAGTCCCAGGAAAAATTTATTTTCAAAATGTGATTAAGCGGGGCACGAACAAGATACATATCTGGCAAAAAGTGCTATAGTGGCTTACAAGGCCGAAAAAAGGGCGTAAAGTGGAAATGTCCGTGGGTGCTGGCATCTGTTGGATTGCCAAAATGTTGTCTGGGTCGGGATAGTCCCGTGTTTGTCAAAAGTGAAACCAAGATATTTCTTGGATGTGAGAAAAAATGCACATTTGTCTGCACGGAGACGAAAACCGTATTGTTGGATGCGGTAAAGCACATCGTTGAGACGCTCCATGAGTTCATTTGAGTTGCAACCAGTAACAATGATATCATCAAGGTAACCAGCGGGCCCAAGTAGACCCGTCAGCATTGCGTCCATTATTTGCTGAAAAATAGCAGGTGTGGATTTTACACCAAATGGAAGGCGGTTGAATCGGAATAGACCACGATGTGTATTGATGGTCAGAAGCTCCCTCGAATCGGCTTCCACTTCCATTTGAAAATAGACGTCAGCCAAATCAATCTTTGCGAAGCAGGTGCCGCCATTAAGCTGAGTAAACGGATCTTCCGGGATCGGTGGTGGATGCTGATGCGGATCAAAGGCGGTGCTGAGGCCAGGGGAGTAATCGGCACAGATACGCACTCTGCCGTTCGCTTTGCGGACAACGACAATAAGGGCTGCCCAGGATGAGTAACTGACCGGTTCAATGACACCTGATTGCTCGAGGCGTTCGAGTTCTTTCTCGAAGGTAGCAAGAGCGGCGTAGGGAATTAGACGCTTTGGGCGGAAAACTGGTTGAGTGTTCGGCGTTAGTTGAAGCCTAGTCCCAACTTCCGTGCAACAGCCAAGTCCGGGTTGGAACAAACTAGAAAAGTTCGACAAAATAATGTTAGTGAAATGTTCGGGTGTGTTCCCAAAAAATGTGGGCTCTAAGGTGCTACTCACGGATGCTAAAAGGGCATTCGAAATACCGAGTTTAACTATCCAATCAAGACCAAGCAAGTTCAAGTGGGGGAGGTCAGTAAGATAACAAATTCCTGTAAAATGTGCATCTTTGATAAAAGTATTACCGGTCACCGCACTAGTTAATTGCAGCATGTTTCCCGATGCACTTTGGGCTTGTTGACTGGTGGTGCACACATTGGGTTTAACAATTAGCTCCTATGTGTAACGTGTGATCAACGTAATGTCAAAAGCTGTCCAGCTGAAAATGAACTGGGAAGTTGTTCATGGAAACCGTTATGTACTGTCTATGT
This sequence comes from Paragonimus skrjabini miyazakii, assembly GCA_014338405.1. Lineage (NCBI taxonomy): Eukaryota > Metazoa > Platyhelminthes > Trematoda > Plagiorchiida > Troglotrematidae > Paragonimus > Paragonimus skrjabini miyazakii. The sequence continues at coordinate 4,570 of JTDE01008672.1, read as the reverse complement.
GATTCAAACTCAATTTTGAAGGCAGCAAATAGGGAATTGGATTTGGCATTAGTATGTGCGTTAAAATTGCTTTTATGGTGAAATGGAATTGCAGCCTAATTCCGAAAATTCTCTGTGAGCCACAGAACCCGTCTTTATGGCCACGTCGGTTGCATATCTGGCATTGATGCTTCTAGTATGGACAAAACCGTTTGAAATGTCCCTTGCCACAAGACCAACATGCTGTTGGCGACATTTTTGTGGATTTAGCGGTGGTTCCTTTCACCGCTTGTACCGTGCTGGCGATTGAGAGCCATGCCGCCTGCTGAATCATGGCTGTGTCATGTTTCAGGTTCACCAGTCGTTGACACTCAGCCGTGAGAGTTTTCACTGTGATTTCCTTATCCTGTTCAAGTTTGGACAGTCAGCAAGTTCGAATGTCAGCATCCCGAAGGGAGTGAAGACCAGTAATGAAAATGAGGCATTTGAACTGATCTCCCATGAGGGATTTAAGCTGGAACCTTTCACAACCCCGATTGACCAGACCTGTAAAGGTTACATAATCATGCGACTCACGTTTAGTCAACTTTAGACAGTTGTACCGGACGTTGATTAGTGACAGTTGTTCACCAAAAATATCCTTGAGCTGTGTGAAGGTTTCATCGAGACCCAAATCCTTTGGTTGTTGTGGAAGAATGAAATTCGTGAACTGTTCGTGTTCCACATTGCCAAGCTTTCGGACCAGATTTGTCACTGGAAGTTACCGCGGTTGACGGCAAGCGAAGATTTTTTGTCAGATACTCGATGAGATGCTGCGCAATTGTTCAAACTGCTCTCACTGTTGCTGCAGAATGGACTGTAGCTGGTCTGCAGTGATAGACATTGTTTGGATCGTGAAGACCCCGTCGCCAGTGTTATGTCCCTGTTGTTGCAGAACAGATCAGCTAATCGTATTTTCAATCACGCGACTCGAACCGAGAAGACAAACTAATCTTGATGGAATGTTTATCGATTGGAAAATCACGTTGGGAGATGAACGCTCAGAGGGATGCGAGAAAATGATTTTTTTTGTTAGTGTGATTTCGATTACAACACTCCTGAGGAAGGCCACCCGAGGTGGTTGAAACGTAGAGTATTATAACTTGCTCATAAAGTTGTGTTATTCTCAATATATTTATCAATGTAAAGCTACGGTAAATGTATGCAATCGTTTGTTTGATAGCTGTCCACCTAACAAATATACAACCAGAAGAGGAGACAGACGTTGTGTCCAAAGATGTATTACGCAACACCCAGCGATACTGGAATAACCAAAAAGGTTAAAGGTACGAAGGGATGACAGAGCTACGTTAAAATGCAACCGTGCTCCCTGGTTGTCTGACTGTCCGTTGACTAAGGGTCCTCATGCACAACGTCGACGTGGCGGTCTGAAAGGTGAACAAAACAATTATGTGGTACTTACCACTTCAGATTTAATCCGTGCGTGCTAACCGGTGTCGACCGCGCGTTAAAATATTACTGATTAGCTGTGCATGGTTCGTTGATAGAAGGCAGGAGTCATCGACTGTGTGGGACTCTCCACTGAGCGTCTCGACACCGGAATAAGCAGGCGTCACCTATCTGCCTTCTTCCAGTGCGCCATCATATGTACATCTAGCAGCCGCTTAAGGACCATGTCACTGGGTGCATAAATTCGCCCCGACCTTTGTTTGATAATCGTGAGTGAATAACCCCGGAATCTGTGCTCGTTTCGGAAGGGAAGTTTGCTGTAAGCTCCTAACCCATGTCACCTTGCAAAATGCGGCATATCACAATAAGTCCACTGTGGAGCCGCCTGTAACTTTGGGGGTACATGTTCAGATACTCTAGCCACCGGTTATAGCAGAGGCCCCTCACCCCAAAAATGATGCGTTTGGCCGGCCTTTCCACTCTTCCAAGTTGAGATACCTCACTTTGTGTGCAGGTTAACACTGCGGCGTAGCCGTGCTCTAGTTTCGGGCGAACGTGAGATGAGAAGGGTAGGCAGAAGGCCTCCTTGGACACTAACAAACGATCGACAGATAGCACCAAGCACTCTCTTAGCTTTAACACAAGCCTGTGCTGTGTAATCCTGCGGTTTAAGCGTGCCAGACGCCAACATTTCGAGGCCACGTTCTGTACTAGACGGCGTTAACAGGTGACCTCCAACATGATATGCCTTGACATCCCTGATATCTCCTAGGTGAATGAAGAAGTATGTTTTGGGTTTAGGGTTAAGCCCCATTAATCTTTCCATGTTTAAACCGTATCTAAGTCTTGTTGGTATATATTACCATCGTCGTCTGAAGACAATGTCCTCCACACTTTCACGTCATCCACAAAGACGAGGGTGGGCGTCTGCAACTGGTCCAATCGATCATTGATTAAGACCAGAACCAGCAAGAGCCCGAGTACTGACCCTTATGGCACATCACTTGTGGAAAGCAGCCATTCAGATAATTGTTTATTGTCCTTTACAGCGAATTACCTACTACGGAGAAAATATGATATCCAACTTGTTATATGCAAGCTGACAACGTTCGTCAACAACTTGGAGAGCAAATTATTATAGAGCACTCTGTCGAACGCATTGCTGAAGTCGAGAAGCAATACGTCGAGAATCTTGTCATTCGCTCTCGCTTCCACCCACCACTCGCTGGCAATCGGAAGGTTTGCCAAGCAAAATAGCTTCCTCCGGAATCCGTGCTGCCTGTCGCTGAGAGCCGAGAGTTGGCACAAATGCCCCTGGAGACGGCG
>JTDE01008671.1:11961-23870 GCA_014338405.1 Paragonimus skrjabini miyazakii | reverse complement strand
GACTGAAGAGAGTAAACGAAATGTTAACATCTCGCGACGTATGTCTTCTATCGTTATTGGTGAATTGGATCAAGGGAACGCAGTGTTTTGATACTAATCGTTAGAATCATCTTCAACGTTTAAAGTAGACAAATATATTTATTTCCAAGTCGATGCTTCAAAACGGGTTTCGTTCTTCACTGAACTCATCACGCAAAACAAACGTGAATGGAGATCAAGTGACAACCATTAACCAACAGTTCTATGAGAAGCGACTGTGGTGGGGGATTTTTATGAAACTGGACTAGATAATGTGTTTGCACCTGCAACAACGCGCACACAAACGTTAAGATAAAATGAGCAAAACAGAGGAATAAATCACGGAGTGGAATGTTTGAACCATCTGGTACACATTTGAAATCTAGTGTGCTCATGAAAACCAAGTCAGTAGAACACTACAGATAAGTCATTAAAAACGTTCAAATACTGAATCGCGGACCATTTTTCGACATTTATTGAGTGTGAGAAATAGATGGCGTTTTGCCTAGATTAAAAACGCCACTGACGGACACACTACATTCTGAAGCTAATCGAAACATCATGTTACCGCAGTGAAGAAAACTCGCATCTATTTCATAAAATGTTCAATCAAGCAGACGAGGAGAAAGACCAGGAAAGTCTGATGCTTACAAACGCATTGACTACACACTTTTTACAAAATGCCATTGATAGGAATATGCAAGAATGTCTTATAAATTGGACACACACTGTGGGAGTCAGTGCTGATGTGACAAATGAGTATGAATGGGAAATAGTCATTCTTATCCCTAAAGCTGAACAACATCGATAACAAATAGTCTGGAGGAAGAAAAACACAATTCAGCAGTTGTATTTGATTGCTTTTCTGCTCACTTTCTATCCAGGTAGCAGTCTATCAAGCCTAGACGGTCCTATAATCAGATGTTACTTGCATTTCACTCACTATTCACATTTCAGCAACGCTGGTCTCAATGCAGCGAATGGCCGGCGAGTGGAGTTCGTTACCACATCTCAACTGATTTAGCAGGCAGACAAATCCGTCAACCACATGTGCTATCTCACACGCCAAGCATGTTACTAGTGAATTGCTCAAACCACCAAAACACATAACTACCGTCGATAACACATGAGGCTGAACGGAAGCTAAACCGGCTGGTCTCAGAGAAGAAGAAAGGTCTGAACGAAGATCAACTCTAACGACAACCCTTCTAAAAGTTTTGCTTCTAAAGTGCTTTTTTTAATTGTAGAAACCAGTGCAAATTTAAATAGCAGAATGTACCGAACCAGCTGCTTCAGACTTCCGAAGAACCACAAACTCTGTTGGTTACTTAATCACACAATCTGTCATCGTCCCTCGAAATTCTGAAGCAACTAAGAGAACTTAAACATTCGGTCTACTTTCTGTTAAGGTTCCTGACTTTAGCTTCCGGTCCGTTTGTCGTTCCTTGTCATAAGTTGCATTAGTAAACAACATAACGCTCCATACATCAACTAAGTCACAGTTAGCATATTATATTGCTTGTTACGTTTGGGTGTACAGTTTATCGCTAGTGTGAGTCCGTGTTTTTTGTCGTTGGTTACCAGTTAAGTTACTAAACTTGACAAACTACCTACCAATAAAACATATATGTTGCTTAACAGTGATCCTGGTGGATTCCAGTGTAAATTATTTGAGAACTGCTGGTGGGCAGTCAATTTCATGTGTCATTTTGTGGACTTCATATAAAACAGTGGGTAGGATGGATAACTGAATTCAAATGTGACAGTTTTAATCAGCCCGCATGGCTCTGTCACGCAGCTGATGGAGAAACCAAAGTGTTAGCCATATGGTTTCTGTTGCGGGTTCGAATACGGTCCAAGTCCAGATTTTTCGAAATTTGGTCTGATCTAAATTGTGAGAATTTTAAATAAATTAATCGTAAAACACAGCGAAATTTTTCGTAACTCGTCGCAAAAGATTTCGCCGAAATGCTTATGGTATTTTTGATAAATGTTTAGTATGGCAGGAATAGCTGATATTGAAACAAAACAATTCTCTGTAATAATGTTTATACATAACATTTGGTAATACCAGCTGATACACTGATGAGAATTTTACAACGAGACGAACTTTTTATTTCGGGTCCTGTTATGTGCACCTTAGACGAGAAAAGTGTTATTTTGGTTAACATTTTGTTCAGTCGAGCAGTGTGATCAGGTGCAAATGGGAATCCATAATGAATCCCTAAGTAACTGAATGTTCTCGTGGTAGAAGCACTGAGTTTAAAGATCAGTGTGACAATCTGACAATGAGAAATCGATTCGCCTGCTAGAAAATCTGATTCATTTATAGAACTTTTTTATAGGGAGTTGAATGGCGCTCGGTATCTTCAGGATTATGGCGGGTTTCACTCAAGTAGATCAATTCTAGTGAAAACCAAACCTACTGGTTCCGTTTAACAGATGGTTGTGAAAAGAATGTAACCCTACATCTGTCAAACTTAGTCGTTTGGAATGATGGACCTAAAACAAGTTTGCTTACCTGATTGTCTATTACGGTGTTCACTTGCCAAAATCAAGTGGACCCAAATGGATAGATGGCCTTGAGGTAAAAATAACTATGTTCGCCGGAACCGAACAACTTCATTCATTAACTGTTTATGGTTACGCATAATCAGGTCACATGCTATAAATGTCAACTCAACGTCAACCCGACAATGGAATAAGAAAATCTGTCACCGTTTGATCAGAAATTTTGTGACTCGTTTGTCTTCAATCTTTTAGCTGGCGATATTAAAGGTGTTGACAGATAACAAAGTTTAGGGGTTTACCCTCCATCACTGTACAGCTGATTTGTTGTAATAAGCGGGCTACCGATGAAGTGACGCAGTCAGAGGGATAAAACCTGTGTTTCAGGAGCTGTCTTATGCTGTTTTGCAACGCCAGTGTTTGCTTGTAAGATGTAGATAGCTTAATATTGTATGCGTGAAATCAAAACGCCTTCGAGTCAATTTTTAACTGAGGCCAATTTTCAATGTTATAAGGCGAGTGTACAACGATGGTATCTACTGATGTGCTACAGTTCATGTTATTAGTTGTGTGGTCGATTGTGTACGCAGTACATGACAGATTTACTTGAAATAAAAATGGATATTTGTCGGAAATTTAGCTGGATCTCGACAGTCGAAGGGACTCTGTCATCTGAATATCAATCCGTATTGTTGATGTTTGTTAAATCCTCCAGGAGATGAGTTACCATGTATGGTTTTGCTAAACCAGACTTTTCTTTGGTAATATGGAGTCGACTTAGGGAAACCGAAAAAACTATACGTGCTAAGTATAATACCGCAGGTTAATATCCTTGAAATAATGGGAAAATAACTAAGTTGAAAAATAAATAAATTTACCAAAAGGGATAAAAATAAGCTTTTTAGTGAAATTTTATACGAAATCTCTTACCTGAGAACACAATCCAATAGAGTGACTGCATTCATTCGTAAATGACAGCTATTGAATTGGGAGTTAGGCGCAAAAATACTGTTCAGTGCAATGGGGAAATCAGAAGAAAACTTGTTAATCTGCATCATTTTTGGTTGTACTCCAGACCACTGGCATAACACACGACAGTTCCTTACTTCTATTTGCCGAATTTCTTCAAAATTACCAGACATGTCGAACGTTAGCATCGGTGATCCCCTCCTTGGTTGATCATCCATCCACTTTAAGCTCCAAACAGGGGTCTCATAAGTCGGCGTCTTAGGGTCCCCATCTCGATAACCTCCATTCCCATCTCTCACTTGCGCAAGTCCATCGTTCACACTGGACCATGTACACGAGTGCTGAAGACGCGTTTTTGACAATGCGATCTGATAGTTACGGCCCACCAAAAACGCTTGTTGTCCCGTTGTACTAATTACTGAGGCGCATTTTTTACCTGCAGAACAAAAGTCCTTAGCCATGCCCATATCAATGATGCAAGTTGTGTGATTGACATGAGTTAAATTGGGAGGACATTCTTGACCAAAGCTTATGGCAAAAAGGGGTAGAAAATTAAATATGAGTGTGACGGCTCGGCTATGTTTGCACATCACTTTCGTCGCTCTATTTGGTACAGTTTGCAAGGCGAATCTACTTTATACTGTTGTTGTGTTTTATATACTCTGAAAGTGGACAATGATTGGTTATTTTTCCTGGAATATGAAAAATGATTTGAAAAGTTGCAGCTTCATGTATTCGGTTAAACTTTTAAACATTGGCAGTTACCTAAGAACTGAAAATGTATCCGGATATATGACAAACATTGGAAAAACATTTTACTATGAATATCAATGCATTATTTGTGCAATATGAGGGATGGACAGAAACCGTGATAGCTAAAATGTGTACATTACTCACAACTGAACATAGTTTCCATATTCAACTGGCCCCCATTGAAAAGGAACACTAATTGTATCAAACCTTGCGACATTGAGTAATCGTACGTTAATCTAAATCCTCTGATGGCATCTCCACATTAACACTGCAATACAAACTTTAGTAGAACCTATGCAAACTCGTTTCCATGCGATGACATTGTACGGGCCTACGGGGCGCTAACCCTCGAGTTATTTATTTCAGCATATTGCTTCACATGGTTGTCATTTAACTGCCTCCCACTGAGTTATCGCCATAGCCAAGGTTCAGTTCCATTTGCATCCTGACAAATGTTTGTCTTGTTGTTAAGTTATAACAGGAGGAATCACAAGTTTGGTGCCACTTTTCAAAAAGGGTTGGTTGGAAAGACAAAGACGAAGTGTGCACAACTGTGAATGCTGTCTCCTGTATACAATCCAACTATTCGACTGTCTATCTGCATCAGTTACGACAGAGAATGGATCAATAGAAATGAAAATAGGTATCTGATAAGGTGCTGTTAAGGATGCCAATAAACAAAGCGACAGCAAAATAATATATTCATTATACGGTGGTTACCATTATTGTTTACATGCACAACAGAAGTTACTAGATTGCAGAACACGCAACTGTCAACAATCAAGAATACTTATTGTATGAACTCGTAATCTACGAAATTTGTGAATGATCTAACAAACGTTGGAAGGAAACATGATGAATGTCAGTACAAAAACGAAACGAATGAATTCATTTGAGCGCTTGAAACACGTTTTCAAAATATATTCTCCCTACACGTACTACATGGCGTACATAGTGTGGCTGAATATTCACTTACTTATTGTGAACCAAGCAGTCTATTAGCCGTTGGAATACGTTTTGCAGGGCTTATCTTTGACGCAACCTCTAATTAGTAACGCTCTTGTATTCACACAAAATGTCTCAATCTACGGCGTGCAAAAGTCCTTTGTTCACTGAAAAATTCTCTAGCTCCACGTGTTGGCCGACAAGCATCGGAAAATGTGCTGATCAACTGGATTGTGGAAGGTAGTTTGATCAGCAAAGATTTCTTTACAGAAAGATGATGGAAATGGAGGGCATTGGACATGTGATCTGAACAGTTATTCATTAATGGACAATGTTTCAGGGTAAGTGAATATGCACCACATGAAACGTACACATTCACTCGTTTGACTGTTAACTTTACAAGTAGCTCTTAGTAGTACGGTGATAGTTTCACTGCAGTAACGTTTCAATACAAACAGTCAGCTTTCTGGTCTCCAGAAAGTTGAAGTAAAAATGTCTCAAATTTGACTGACTATTTGAGTTCTTAATACAATTGTTGATAACAATGAGAAGTGATACACAACATTCTGTCTATTTCCAGATTTTTTCAACTGATTACTCCTTGTTGACATACTGCCTTTAACCAATGCAAATCTGGTTTTTTCTTTGGTTCGTACTGCGGACACATTGCGCCATTGTTAATTGATCAATATGGGAGCCTTTAACTCACCATTCCGTTCAACAGCGTACCCCATGCCCCTTTTTGCAAATGAAATCTGTGAACCGTTCCGTCTGTTTGGAAGTAATTTGAAACTTGAGTCATTCATAAGTTTGTTTTAAAGATCGTAATATTTTATGTTTTGTGCTTGACTGGACTGCTTGATCTTACGGGGCCGCCGAGTTATGTGCACGCGTGAGCCTGGAAATTTTTCAGAATCCAAGTCGCCGTTTCTTACAAAAAACTAGTATCCTTGCTCAATTATTTCACCGAAAACATAGCCCATTAATATGATCGACCGGAAGAGGAGGAATTACTCAAAAATTCCGGGTTTACGTGTATAGATATCTGACAGCTATTCAGTAAATATCCAGTCATTTCTACTGACTACCAGATATTCTTTTTTTGGACTGACTGAAAGTATTCGTTGGTAGGTGATATGCTTTCGTTTCCAGGTTAGTGTGCAGATGTTGAGAACTCTGTTTACAGCGCATGCGTTCTAACTAGTTAATGTAGCGTTTTGTACACAGTAATCAGTCGTGATTAGCACTATCGCCGTGTATTCCGTCATGGATATTTTAGGGTATGAAGCGTCAGGTATTCCACTACGGTTAACAGAATATACTCTCATATCAACTTTTTGTTTGACGCCAGTATAAAATTTCACTGAGTTTCTACTAGTCACTGGTTGTAGGTAAACAACTTAGGAAACCGAAACAATTTAGGGGCTGCAGTTTTCTTGTTGTTGCTATTCACTAACTAACATTGCCACAGAATCAATTCAAGTTAATCTCTCACGTTATCATTGTTTCCAATTAACGGTTTTGCAGCTACTTCACATTAAGTTTTTTCTTGTCCCCTCAATGTCTAGCGCAGTCATGATGCCGTACTGCTTAGAACTTGGTTGAGACAGATTAAACACAGTGTTTGACTGAACGTGCAATGGCTGTGTGTATCGTTATCGAAAGAGAAGTTCGCAAAAGCATTGGCAAGTAAAAAGCAAATTGAAGATTTGGTGGACAACAATGAAATCTGGACATTCTGCTGTAGAAGTGATGATGAACACAGCAAATGAATTCATTTATGGTTTTCTATAAGGCGTGACACTCACAGTAAGGCCAAAAACACGAGGTTTCTTGCCGGGTGAATTTTGTCTGGGACATTGCCTGAAGAACTAAACGGTTGTTGTAGTAACCGGAAGCAGCGAAGCAAAAGATACATAGTGGCCTCATTATACTTGATGATTCTCCAGACGGAGGCTTTCACGGACAACGCAAACCGTAATCATCATCTTCATTGTGCGAAACTGACATATGAGTCTAGAAAAGAACGTTACAGGTGGCTGAACAACAAGTTCAAGCAGCATAAATCGGAAATGTAGACGCGTCTATCTCTTGGGGTTATTCTTATGGGAATCACAAGTGGTCATATAAATTCACTCCAAACCAAAGATGCAGTAGAACTCACTCATCAAAGCGCTCGGTGGCCAACGATGGACAGGTTGGTACAAACTCATGTAAATCACAACCACGATTAACATCACGGTACGCAAGTAGGCGGAAAGTTAGAGCGATAGCGTCTTGTCTGATATCAGTTGTACAAAACGTTCAACATCCCTCTGTTTCGAATTGCTCGGCGGAGACGAAGGAAAGGAAATGTGATCTATTTCGAAGAATGTCAACGTTAGCACCTTGGCTTTGACTGAACAGTGGACTGTGCAATCACATTATTCAAGCGAAGAGCAGATGCTACCTCTTCACCTTCAGAAACTGAATCCCCTCAAAATGGACTAAATTGACGTGGTTTGGTTAATGGACAGTTTGTTTAGCAACATGCTTATCAGTGCATAAGTAAAAAGCTCTTCGAACTCACATCAGTTCCGCCGGCGGTACATTTACAACAAGTCGGTCAGTGAAAAATAACATACACATGTCCGTCATTGGAGAAAATATGTGATGCGAAGTATGAACTTCCACCCCTCCAACTGTCATGTTTCTTGTGTTGCACTTTAAGTTTTGGATCACGAACTGTATCAGCTACAGGAACCAGGCATCGTTCAATCAGTCAAAACATCCGTGCGGGGGAGAGTGATCGAATTTTGAAAGACAGATACCCATTAGTGCAACTTTGTGTAGAACTATTTACGGGTCTAATTGACATCCAACAGATGCATCATTATGCGCTACTCATCACGTGACACTTATTTGTGGGGCTTTAAAATGGCAGGTGCTTCGTCAACCAGAACCTTGCAGAAACTTATTCTAGGCGAATTTTGAAGAAGACGTCAGAAGCTTTTCACTGTCAACACACTTTAAGTGCTAAGCCAATGCAATCCGAAGTCACGCAACGTAAAGACAGTACGTACAATCTTCCACAGGATAATTAATACAATATTAACAGACGTTTCGAATAAACACCCCAAGTCAATGGCACTATTATCCTACGTGACGATCGGCGTGACACAGCCTAAACGGTTGCTGTAACTGCTGCTCAGAGTAAGAACGAACGATTCTGCTATTGGTAGATAACGTGTTCTTCATTTTCAGTAACAGTCGACTACAAGTTGTGGAAATTTGACAACTGCCTCTTTCATCAGGTACTTTCCCCACGGATACACGTTGACTCACAACTTGAAACTGTGTTCGCTTCAGCTACTTCCATATAAGGTATGACGCTTTAATCCAATACCAGTTACTGATTGCTCAGTGAAATACTTGAAGTATGTGTTGACTCAGTTGACTTAAGGGATTTTTTGTCCTAACCCACTTGTTCTCTGTGGACTTCTTGAAGTTAGAACTAGGGATAATGAATAACCTCTCGGTACCTAAACGTCCAGCTAGAACGATGCTGGTGTGCGTTTTAGATGGATGTCGTAATTACTGTTTGACTAACGTCGAAGTTATTTAATAGTCTTTGTGAATGAACTGATCACAACGTTTAACCCATGGTACACCCGGTCACACAGCATCAGATGAATGCGAATAACAAATCACATTCAATGTTGTAGTCAAATTCCTCTCCTGTTTCATACCTTGCTAATTAGTTTGGAATTAAATTGATGTACTTTTGACTGAGAAGGTTTATGACACACCATTTTATAAAAATTATTTGGTTGGTCTTCTAACATTTGCCTATGTTATAAGCAAATGTTGAAAATATTGTTGGATTCTGATAGAATTTATTTCGGTATTTCTAAAGCCTACACTATATGTTAATGAGAACTAACAGGTGAAAAGTAGTGATAAAAAGTACGATGCCTGTTAATGTCACCATGGCTATTTCTAAACTAGAACATTGGATGTTATAGTAACGGTGGTATCTACTTAACTTGAATGATATTGAAAAATGTTCAGTTTTTCATATGTTATGATAAGAATTTCGTGCCTAATGTGAGGTCAATGGCGCAGTGTTAAACACGTTTGCTTCAAGAACAGCGTGTCCGTGGTTCAAGTCTCGGCAGTGGTGAGGATATGCACTACTGGCGAGCTTTAATGAGAGCGAACCTAAAGTCTAGTGCTTCTTTTCGAAAGGGGCCGACTGGAAAGTCTATGGGAATGCGACAGCTGCAATCAATTGTGGGTAATGTTCAATCTATAGGAAAAATCCAAAAGGTACTAGCATTACTAATCATCAGTAATATATTTAATCCTTTGTTTTCATCATTCCCAGATCAATGTACTGACCGGTTTGGATTGTAGTCCTAGCCAGTCAACAAAATCAGTTTAACGCAAAAAATATTCCTAGATGGCACCAGAGATCTGGTGCCAATAATACGTACTGTATGTTCTGTTGAACTGCTATCTCATGAGCAAACCAATAAAATAAAGGCTAGATTTGGACTTCTAATGCAATATAAACATACATTAAAGGAATTACGTACTTGTCGCTGAAAGTATTTGTCCTGTGAAAGTAAGATCAGTAATGGGACCATTTTACAGAACAAGCGACTGCTACAGCAACATATAATACGAATCGTAAATTATGCCTTTCGAATTCAATAGAGTCATTTTATTCTTTCAGTGATCAAGTTAATTTTCAGATGGTGGAGGTAAGCCTCTGCACAGTTGCTAAGGACGAATGTTCACTGTTTGCAACATACATTTTTCCTGCTCAGACTGTGTCAATTTACCATATTAGGTGGTAATACTGATGACAGTTCGCAATTGCAAGCGACACTTAACTTTTCGTCACTCTCCGTATTTTCCAGTCGGCAAGTGATTATATTTTAGCAATAATTTACTAACTCCAGACCATAATGATGAACGGACTGCTTCATGAGGGAGTACTTCTAACGAGTGGTTTAACTGCAGCCGTGGTTTCAATTCTGGTGAAAACCTGTGTGGTATATTAACTCACCGATCATACCAAGAGACCTGTATGTACAGATTGACGGCTGAGTTAGTGGTGACCCTGCACCAAGCGTAGAATTGTTCAAATTCTAGCATGCTACAAACTGCCCTTAGATCACTCTCTTAATGGTCATACGTTATTGCAGCATAACCACTTCAACAATGAACTCCCAAGCACAGCCGTGTTTTCTCAACCTCTATAAACCCCAGTAAACAACGCTTCACGTCTCTGTTGCAAACATGTGTAAAGCAGTGGGTGGAATTAACTAAACTGTTCATACTGAATCAGTGGCAGAATTTTTCTAATGATCTTCGGCTTAACATACTGTTATTAAACATACATGATTAAGTTAACGCCCTATCTCTGTTAGGCACCAAACTGTCTGACCAATGTGTAACATTCCACGAGGGTACGAAAAAGATCAAATGACAAATGAATTGACGCTACTGGCCATTGTGTATTTGTACAGATTGTGTATCGTTGACATTGAGAGAAAGGGTATTTTTTGCCATACATAATGTAAATTGATTTTCTTGGTCATGCATGGTAACTTTTATAGTCATCGATACACTTGCGTTTTCATTTTTATACAAGAGGCCCTCCTATATACTAATCGTCTCCCAATAACCTGCTTGCATCTCGGCTGCTTCATGTTAAGGGTTACGAAAATATGAGGTCATTCGCAGACAGGGTAGTTTCTGACAAGATTTTGAGCTCAACGGTTAACTTTCTAGCTATAAAACTGTTGTAACGCAGCTTATTAGGTGTCACATCAAACCTTACTTTTATTTCATTGATTAAAGCTACGATGACCATGGCATTCCTCCACAATATGCAAACCCAGTTGAGGTGACTTGAGAAGAGGTTTCGATGGTTTTAGTTGAAGGAAACCTGATCTTCAGCTTTGTTTTGTCTTTGCATTCATTCAGTCTGCGTTGGTTAAATCCTTGTAAACATTGCTGATGTGTAACTCTACTTGTTTTCACTACCATTGGTTTAAAGTTAACAGACAATTTATCGACATGTATGCATTTCACATTCCTCCGCATTTTTTGCTTATAGTCTAGCCACATCCTTCTGTGTGTAATTCTCCTTGTTGTGATAAGTTTACTTGCTCGGAAATAGCTCATTTAAACCAGAAGTTTACTTGGCCAAACTGTTGTCCCTCGAAACGTGAATTACTTCCTTCCCGTCCCATCGACTTGGTCCGATTACGGTAAACTATCGAAGATCATTCCTCTTTTATTTCTGCTAGCCATATTCAAGTCTACTTACTCGTTTATCCAATCACCTTGTCCATCGCTTGCTATTTAGTCAGTAATTTTCTATCCGTCAAATTTTGGATAATTATATGAGTCAGCTGATGACAGGATGTCGGAAACCATCTGTTTATTTACTTATCCAAACTAATTCGGTTTCACAAAGGAACAGTTAGTGTTCCAATGTGATATCGACCTGTGTGTGTACTACCGTGTGAGGACAGAACATTGACTGACTACTGTCTGAGTTTTGGACGGTCTGTTTGAATCAGACTTTAAAATCTTCCTGAACCTTTCTCTACTTTTCGTATTTCACACTATATTTTGTTCGCATAGTCAAACACAAAATCAGGTGTACATAAACTTTACGCATTTCCTCCAACCTGTGCATTCCCAGCGAATCGAATAGA
>JTDE01008668.1:8823-20066 GCA_014338405.1 Paragonimus skrjabini miyazakii | reverse complement strand
TGTACATTATTCTTCGTATTGCGTGTGACCACTTCACAGTTTCCCATTTAACAAATGAGATTGTGTTCTTTTTCTTGCCCCACGAGCATCCGTTATAAAAGGAAAATTTCCGCAACCAATAGACACTCAAAACACCGTACTGACCAGGCAATTCGAAAGATTCTCAACTTTTGACGATTTAAAGCAATCGACGAAGTCTTGCGCCGGAGTGTGCTCAATTCTTCGCCGAATTTTGGAACTTCCTATCTTCTCTCGCCAAAACTGAATTATTTCAATTGTTTCCTACTGAAGTTACGTCAAATACCGGCGAACTTCCTCAAATATGCATTTGCACGTATTTCCCCGCATGACCTAGTGAAGTGTGCAACGGAGTGGAGGCACTGAGGAACAGCGTTTCTCTGAAGGACGAGGGCCAAACGCAAATCTGGAATGGTAATGAAAACGGACGAGCATGAACCAGAGGCCCAGTAAGTCATGCACACAACTTACGCAGTCGAAAACTCAAATGTCGTCAATCACACTGCAGCCAACTGTATTATACTAGAAATATTTGAAACGTTGTCTTTCACCCAACCCTGTAAAAGGTGAATTGATGTAACGTCTCATCTTTTGGACTGAATCTGTGGAACAGGTTAACTACTTTCCTCCATGTTGCGTGCATCAAACGTTTGTAAACTTTCCCTTCCGATTTCACTTTTGTTTACTGACAGATTTCATGGTTGTCTTACTATGTAATTTCAGCGATTCCAGCGATTCGTTCACTGGTTCAAGGTTGGGGGTCCAAGTCACTCGGATCCAGTCAGTTTGTCCGCTTAGACATCTACGGTTTACTGTTGACTTAAAATGCAATCATTGCAAACAGGGTTTAGCACCGCTCTTGGGGGTTAGAGAGAATACCGGGAACAAAGTAAAATAACAACCTAACAACTTCTTAAGTAAGTGAGAATATAATAACACTTTGAAGCGGTCCCTAGACGAACAGCTTACAACCTCCAACGGAAAGTTGTTCCAGTGGTTGATAACTATATAAGAGTACTGTTGCCTACGAAAGGTCCAGGGTCGAAGCTTATAGAGCTTCTTGTCGTGACCCCTTTGACTGTTATCAACTACTGTGGTGAAAAAAACTGGTGCATGAGTCCTGTGTTAAAGAAAACGTGCGTAAGGATTAAGTCACCGCGGAGTTTTCAAAATCCAAGTAGATAAAGATTAAGAATTTCAAGACGAGACTCGTAAGAGAAATGCTGCAAGCCAGTGAACGTTCCGGTGGCTACTCGCTGGACACGTTCGATGGCGAGTATGTCCTTCTTCTAGCCACTATATACGACTTGATTTATATACTCAAGCAATGGTCTTATATAGACTCCGTAGAGCGATTGAAAAGCATGCTAGTCTATTCGGGGAAAGGCTCTTTTTATTACCCCAAGAGTCCCAAATCCCTTTTTAGCGGCGATCCGATGGCGATGAGAAAATGATCAACTAGTCGACAGCCAATTCCATAGTTCCGTTTTAAGGTCAACTTTCGTGATATCTGCCACAGTTCGTGCACCAAGTATCACAAATAGGTTCCCCGAGTCTCCTCTAAGCGATATATGTATTGAATCGATCTCTAACGATTCGAGTTCACAACTAGTTACGCGTAATCTGTTGATTCAGATTTGCCTATCTCAATATCCAACGGCAAGGAAGATAATCTATCTTCGAAACGGTTAATGGGAAGGCGTTCGTAAAGGCTGGATTTAATACGGTACTAATTGAATCAATATACATGAAAACTAAATATCTCACCTCGAATGTGGAATATCGTCAGAAATTGATTAAAGAATATGCTTGTACAACAAATCTGACAACTAGGCACCGCTCAGTAATGGAGGACGATAAAACGGAATTGAGTTCACTCAAACAAATGGTAATTGGTTGGGTTGGAGCAAAATGACTGTTCACGCATCGAGGAATGATAAGAATTATCAGCTACTCAAGAAAGAATATGGAAGAAGAATGTCCTATTTTGACATTTAAAAATGCACAAGGCTCTGACTGAATGAGAGTAAGGGAAACGGTTACACTAGCCGGTGTAAGGAGGACAATGGTCAACACTGTTTATTCTTAAGGAAAATTAAAGAACGATAAGGCCACTCTTCAACACTGATCAAGCAAAGCACGGTGATCTCAAGAATAATGCAACAGACCTTAACAAAATCAACAATATGTGCACACATACTGTCGTTTGGAGGGTGACTCCTGACTTCCGAACAACTCTTAACACGGTCTAGGTTAATCTGTAATGCACTGGGATCAAAATTATTCTAGATTTTTAAATCATCAGCTTCGTACAACATGTAACTATCTGTCAGGAGCACGCACATTCGAGCATGTCTATCACAAATGCGTTGAGAAATTTATATAGTATTACCAATATTATCTTAAGTAAAGTCAACGTTATATGCGAAGTCGAACTTCAGACTCCCAAAGACCACCACAATACTATCGTCCAACTTTCGCAAACTGTCCCTTTGCGGTTTCTTCCGACAAACGGTTCTACACAAACTCACTTCTGAATGGTCCTATGTTTGTTCGTACAATGGTTTCTTTCGCCAGTCCGTCATGTCCTCGCTCCGAGTCTCGCATGCGATTTTGTGACCAAAAACGGTTTCATACACATATCCCGGTCACTAAAACCAAGTGCTCTTATCTCCAGGTCTCATTTTCTCACCTGCCACCCCTGTCAATTTTGTAGTGTTAGCAGACGACATCTCAACCAGTCTTTAAGATTGATCAGACAAATGGTACATTCATCGCCAGCATTCATTCAAACAATGCTCGATTTGTGGCATTCTCTGCTCCAAGGACTTCTAACTTGCAGAAACTCGTAGCTACTTGTGGATGTAGAACGCTGAATTCATTCGGATGATTGGGGTTAATAATCAGTGACCGATTGTTATTCCTTCTTCTTGCTTCCGCCACTGTGGGTTGCGGAATTTTGTCATTTGTGAGCCGATCTCTTGCAAACTGTTTAACTATCTGTTTTGTCGAGTGCATCAGCCGTTGTCATGCTCGGTCGCGAAAAATGCCTCAAGATAGGCTGACGACAAATCCACAATAATCTTCCGGCTAGTATCAATATATCCTGATTTATTTCCCGAATTAATAATGTCCTTCAGCCTTGCCACGGCTATCCGAAAGTTTACTCCATTGTCGATGCAGACCCTAGATGGAACACCACATCTGGCGACAAGTTGGTAGAGTGCACACAAAAAGGAGTCTGCTCGTTGCTTGCGTTGTCTGCGTACGCATTGTTGTTTCAGAGGAGCGAGTGAATATACATCCCAGCCACCTTTCTGTTGCTCGTCCGTACTTGACGAATAGAGGGCTGAATCAACCTACATCCAGAGAAATAACTATTTACTGGAAGGTCAAGAAACGATCTTCGCATATAGGTGCCTTCCGGACTAGCACTTCAAAGTCGACACTATTAAATTACAAGAAGTTGCAGACGATGGACTTTCTGAGCAACATCCAGTACAGTTGGTGAATTCTTGACACAGCAAGTATCTGAACTTGCCTGTTTTACGTGATAATTCAGAATGTGTGAATGAAGTTCAAAGTACTTAACTGATGAATTACAGAATATTTTGCCATACATGTCAGTGAAAAAAAGCTAAACCTTTCTCCGACTCATTAAGTGTCGCGCTTCAAAGAGAGACGTCACTTACTCAAGGGGGTTGCAAGACGTTTAGGGCATTCGCTCAACTCGTCTGTCACATGGGTTCTGATCGTCTTATTCCCCCTGAAGTGATCCAGTTGTACCATATCGTGCTATCACAGGTTCAACCTCTGGAATACGATTCGGCACGCGGAGTTGCAATGCCGAGGCTTTCATTATCCTATCGGATTTCAGCAACGGATATTTTAAACAGCAGCAATGTAGAATTTCTCCGTCGCACAACTTTCCAAACAGCACTCCTGACAAACATGTCAGATCACATACCGCCATCACATGAAAATGGATCGGAATTGCATTCTACTTTGGTCAATGTGTCCAAAAATTGCCGAGTACCCTTGATTAGGTTGGCCAGGATGATTTGTCCTTTCCACTTACCGGATCCACAAAGCCACCGCTACAACCTTCCTTCGTCACGTGTGCGTGTCCCTCTGGAAGTTTAATCTGCAGAAGTTTCTGAAATGAGGGATGTCGTGTCGTAGGATGAATCAGCTGCAAAGCCAATGTCGGTTCAACCAAAAACGTCGGACTGGATTTCACTTTAAAGTCATTCATGGTCTTTGTAGTTAGACGGGTACCAAATCCACAACCGCTAATTTCAAACAAGGGGTCGTGACCGAATTAACTGGCAAGATACGAGACTTTTTATCCAGTTGGTACGCGCATTAGGTTAGCCGAATTCTTCCAGCCTCGCCTAAACCACCGCAGTATGATCCAGCCCTGATGCTTTGAAGTATGAATGCAGTATTGCGGTCACAGAAGTTAATGTTTTCAGTGTTGTCAGACCTAAGAATCACACTAGCTCTAACGAATGGATACCGGTGAGAAAGCCTCGCCATTGAATCATCTTCTCAGTGTTTGCGATCTCATCCTTAATCCATATTGTTCTCACAAACGACTGTGGCAAACGTTTAACTGGATAGAGGTCAAAAGTCCGAAAACACGATAACTGGAGGAAACAAAAGATAATGGGGATCTGAAGGTGTATCGAATTTCGAAGCCACGGTCGTGTGAAAATCCGACCCAACCCGATTCCCCCAAAACGTTTATCCCTGGATATTCCACCGCCACTGTTTCTGGCTGTTAACTGGCCTTGACCTAGATGTTTTTGTTTTATCGCGTCAATTGACAGTTGTGCGAATAACCACTTGTCGTTTTTTGTACTTTGCCTGAGTGGTGCGTGCGTCACGTTTTGGAGCTCGGTTCGTCCCTGTTGTTTTCGAACCTGTTGACTGCTCGAAAAAACTCTGTTGGGTATGAATGTCATATTATGTGCTTATAGTTCATCTTTAGCCTATTCGGCATCAAATTGTAACTATCTCCCGGAAACGATCCGTCGATCGAAACAGTTGAGGTTGTCTAATTATTAACTTTGATCATTTGTTCAATAGTACCGCGGCATTGTGAACTAATCATGTTTTGAACATTTGGGATCGTTGGTTTATTGCTCCGCGTTGCTCAACGTCTTCCCGGAAGATCGTACAGAAGGTGCATTCACTGCGCGTCTCCATTAAAAACAGTTATATCGCCGCCACAGATATTACACATTGTATCTGGAATTGAATGTATGCCGCCTGATTGCAGGTTGGGGTGAACGTCAGCGATAAACACAGGGTCAATGGGTTAACCAAGCAACGCCTAGTTACTGTTACTCGTCCAATTAGTCAAATTCCATCCGCCATTACACGCAGTCGCCATAAACTGAAAATCTTAACTTTAAGCCTCTTCCACCGAGTCGCATCTAAGCAGAAAAACAAACGTGGATACTCTATTTCATAACGGACAATGAAGGGTAGGGAAATTCATCGACTTATTCCCTTATTGTCCGACTGAGTGTCAAATTGTACAATTTGGGGAAGAGACCACCCCAACCAGGTGAAGCGCCTTGTGAAATACAGTATGTATTTTATGAATTTGTCCATTATACCAGCACAAGTGTTGCGTATAATCCTGTTCCTCTGTTGTTAATAGCAGGCAACTGAAGAACAACCGTAGAATACTGCAGCCAACACAAATTGTGGTTTCAGTGACTTGTTCAGGAGGTGGTCACACAAACGTTGGTAGGGAAACGCTTTACACAAATCGAAAGACATTAGAATATGACAGCTTTTGGAGTGTGCTGCCAAACCTGTTGTTGAATCCAGTATTCAAAAAATTTGTAAAACACTGTAGTGCACCAGATCAAGAGGACTGGCGGACTGGAACGATCATGATATCATCAGCTACATTTGGCTGAAGCCCACAGCTTGCTTCTTCGCGGTAGCATTAACACAGCGACTAAGCGAACAGTACTGTAACGACCCCACAATGATGCACTCAGTAGTTATTCGTGCAATGACGCCGTTAACTTATGAGGCACGATCAATGCACTGGACGCAGTTCATAGCATTTACAACGAGAGTAGACGTTTACGCGGTGTGACAGATTACACTTCTTGACGAACTTCTGAGCTAAACCGGGTGGTGTGTTGTTGATGCTTGCAGGGATGTCGCACAACAGTCTCATAGACTGGTAGTGGGAAGAACGTTGTTACCGTTTACCAGAAAAGTACTACTTCTAACATAATGCAATAATGCCAGCCATTCTTGAAGTGGGGGCCTATGAGCCGAATACCTCGGCTAGTAACCCTAATCGTTCTCTAGGTCTGGGCGTCCTAGCATTTGCTCAGACCACACACAACCAGGCACACTCACAACATCACTAACTCTTTACTACATCGGTCATTTCGCAGTATAAACCGGGTTACCTTAGTTGTTGCATATAGCAGGGTGGGTAGGTGAAAACATGTTGCTGCTGGGCCTTCTCCACCGTTCCGTCAAATCTTGCTCTTGGGTCCCTCCTGACCCCCATTTCTCGTAGTATATCTAATCTAGTAGTATCTAGTACCTAGTAGTACATCTAATCATGGTAACACTGTCCACTAAGTCTTATCTCCCACGATCTGGCCACAAGCCTCCCTCGTCCCATACTTAGATCTAGGACCTGGAACGTGAAGTCACATAGGTGTTTTCAGCGTTCGCACTCCAAAACAGGTGGATCAACAGGACCCTCTCGCACGAACGTTAGACTCGCTGAATATCGATATCTGCTGCAACTTGAAGACTACAATCCAGGACAGTAGTCAACGCATGGAATTAATAACATTCACACTGTCTGCCCCATGCTGCTTATACACTTCAGGCGACCCCATAGTTGTTGCTACCGCTCAGGCTGGAACAGCTATGGTCCAAAGCACAACGACCGCATCAATTTTGGTAGATTGGATTTTTGTTGCCAGCAGGTTTCATGTCGGCCGCTTGACAGATTCTGTTAAGGTCAGGTCTAGACTCAAAACTTTCAGGAATCTTTTCATTCTTCACCTATGTTCCAATTAACTGCAGCAACACCGGCGTCAAGGACGCTTTTCATTCGGATCTGTTCGTTTTCCTTCGGCCGACATATCGTTGTGATATAGTCATTATGACCGGCGAAATGAATGCCCAGGTCGGCCGCCTTGGTGGGGCTGCGTCTTTTTCAGGTTACCGGTTTGGGATAGCACCACATTAGTCGGATAATGGCGAATGGTTGTTGCAGTTATGTAGCAAACATGAGCCATTTTTAGCCAGCACTAGTGTAAGACATCGTGCACATCATTGCCACACTCGGCGCTCGCCTTCTTCGAATCATACCTAGTCTCACACGTGTCGTATAACTGTAAGTTATCGGTGGCGGAACTCCATTCAGGATTGCGTTTTCGGCTAGAACACGTACTTGGTTTCATATTATGAGTTAATGCTCTGCGGTATTGCCTCTGCTTCTGGTAGATGACGACCTCACCGATCACGACGGCTGGCTGCCGTTGAAAATCCTAAGTACCCAAGTAATCTGGAAAGCAGGCTTAGAAAGTCTCGCCCCGAAGAATCTGATAAGTAACGAACACAAATCACAGGCCATTCAGTAAACAGATACTGTAACCTGCTACACGGGGTTCGTCGGTCTAACAAACACTGGAGTTTAGAGATATCTCCAAAGTTGTCTGATGCCAGGCGGAACATGCTTGCTGTCAGTTCATATTACAAGTTCAGGGGGGGAAATATGTAGGAAGATGAAGAGTAGCCTGATAATCGATCGTAAAGCTTGGCCAATGGAGAAACTTCAAGAAATGCAGGCTGTTTTTGTTTCAAAGAAAACTGGCAGACACTTCAAGCTCATCTGCACTGCTGGTCAAGGTCAGCCGTCAGTAGTCGAAAAAATGAACTACAATAAATACAAACATACAGCAACAAGTCTGGGACTGAACAACGAGGACGGACAATGTTCATGCGACATCCACTGGGACAATTATCCGTTTCACGGGATTCGGCATAAAGGTCGTTCAAAAGGTTAAACGGTCCTTCTGGTGCAAATCCTGGATTTTTGAGTATTTTTGGGAATTTTAAAATCGGAATTCCAGGCATAGTGCCTACAACACATCAGTTGTAAATAAATAGCGTGAATGGAAAAATTGAATTACATCGAATAAGTCTCAAACGTACTGGCTTGGTAATGAAAACATTTTCCACCATTTTCACGAAAATAATCCGTTATTGGCGTTACATCACTTTTTCAAGTCTTATAAATACGATCCTTGCAATTTTAGAGATGAAGTACGTCATCTTATAGCATGGGAGTGCTTAATTTTGCGGCGTTTTGAAGACCTGGTCAAAGTGGAAATATACAAACATACAGCGTTGGCATTGCAGTTCAACAAGAACACCAACACATTAGATAGCAAAACATGTATGACAACGTTTCCAGCCTCTTTATCAATACGATATTTATACTATTTATCCTTTTTTCAAGATTTCGGGTAGATACCGACCAACGAAACGTTGCCGATTACCGGGAGGTATACTTTTCAGCCGGTCACACTATGATGTTTAGAACGCCAAATATTTATCGCGGTGGAGAAAAATATTTCAATCAATATGACAATCAACGGAATCCAAGATGAATATTACCATGTGCCCCAAAAGCTCCAAATACAGGTTTGTCATCACATCCCGCATGTGTTCGTTCTCCAACTTGTTTATGGTAAAAGTTGTTCGGAAGGAGCAGCTACTAATGTGAACAAATACGACGTACCCAGACGTTGATCATAACTTAAGTCAGTCGGGCAAAGCAGACACTAGTGTGAACGTATGCTACATTCTGAGACGCTATTTATAGCTTAGGTGAATCGGGCTGGAATGCCCCCTAGTGTGAACGCATACTCTGATCTAAGACATGGTTGATAGCCTTAGTCAATCGGGTGTAGCAGTTAATTGTGTGAGCCTATACTATATACCCAGATATTATTCACAGATCAAATGAATCAGGTTGAAGCAGCTGTTGGTGTGAACGCATGCTGCATATTCAGGCCTTCTTTATGGGCCAGGTCAGCGGGACCGAGCAAATGATTCCATTCTCTGAATGTATCAGAATCAGCAATGTTTGATAGTGAATCCAAGTATCTTGTACTATGTACTACTCTTCTGTGTGATATAAAGTGGAGAACAGTTTGACGAGTTGACTCACGGGCTTGCCGTTTCCGGGTATGACTATGAAGTGGTACTTGGCGAACAGTCATGTTCCTATATTGGCGATAGACTGAAAGTGTGATATGTATATTGCAACCGGCTTACTCGAATATGTCTTCAAACTTTTCTGCTTGTACAATTCAATAAATTTGAGAAGCTTTTATGTGGGGATCTAAGGGGTGAAGATAGGCAGGCGATAATTCGAAAAGCTTACTGATCACCTGAATTTTGAAACAGTGAGTCTCATTTGGCCATTTGAATTGAATAGTCAAAAGGCACAAATTATGATATGAATTCATTTCGCGCACTATCTGGTTAGACGCCGTTCGGATGGACTTACCGAACGTTCAGTGTGTCGTAAACCAACATGGACGGGGTAATACATGAACTTCATGAGTTCTGCTCCCGTTGTATGCAAAAGGTCACTGATGCGTGCACTGTTTTACAGGGCGTCAAGAATATGCTCCAAAGATAAATTACAGGTCAAACATCTGCAGTTAAATTTGCTTGTCTATAAGTTAAACAGGCAAAAGATGATAAATAACAGTGTGTGGCCAATCAGCCATGTCACGAAAAGTGAATATAACTCAAATACAAGTGATAGGCAAGTGATCTGTTTGCTCACTGTACAAGGATAGTACTCGAGAGTTAAAACGTTTGGATTCCCGTGTACCATTGCAACCACAACTTATCCAATGGATATGAAAAACAGAATTCTGTTTCTTACTACTGTCTGTCGATATTCTCACCAATAACAGAAGAATATCTGTATGTTCTACAATGTTCCACCATGTTAATATCCAACTCTGAGACTACAACTTATCACTTTTGGTGCTCCAAGGTTCTCCGACCATGGGTCTTCAATGTGATATGATGCAAATGCTGTCTGGTCCCAGGATATGCGCAACATCGAAAAAGGCCAGTTATTGCGTGCAAGTGTATTTTTCATTTATACCAAATACCCGCTGAAATTTGATCACTATTTGCTCGTTTCTGTTACTATCAGTTGCTTTTAGAAGTTCTGATCATTATTTGTTAAAAAAGGAATATTTTACCATAATGCCCACTACGTCAGCTAGTATTAAAAAATTGTCAGTTTCCAGGCGATGAGCCTCATGCAGAAAAGGTGTGGTAACAACAAAGAGAGGCATAAAATCCGCAGGCACCACGTCCAACACCTGTTCAACCACCGCTATCGCCAAGGAGCCAAAATCTGCTGCCAAAGCGGTAATTTTAACGGTAAATGTTATCCTCATACAAGGAAGAAACAACACTAAGATCTGCTCAGTTCCTATTAGCGATGTATTTGCAGACCAGATTAAAATAAATAACGGACCTAGGAGCTGAAATGACGAAAATGCACAGTAAGTATGGAAAGCTTACCAACGTTTTGCACCGACTGAATCCGATAGTTAGCATTCTAAATGTCCCAGTCAGCACCCATCCTGAAACTACCACTTCTAGTCATAGAGATCTTGAAGTTGCTGGAATGTTTGTTGACACAATAGCTACTGAACTGCACAAACGGATACGCTGGACAAGTAAGGTGGTTGTGTTTAACGTGGCTGACAGAATACCTTTGCTGTCAGTGAAAAAGTCTCACTCAAGGCTAGTAGGATGGAAGACCAGGGCTGTCATTGTCTAAGACTTCGCAAGAAGGTACAGCAAAAATGCTGCTCACTGTTATTGCAGTTCGTAAATGAACTTGTAACAAATGAAATTGTCGAAAAAACAAGACCAAATAATACGTGCCACAAATTTTACGTCGATAAAAGTGTTTGGTGACAAGGAACCACTCCAACGGGAAATATTTCGAACAAATACCTCCCAAATAAAAAAGATCTCGAGTAACAAAGTCAACAACTTTATTGGCTTGGCCGTTGATCTAGATTGTTCCACGACTTCCCTAGGTCGGCAAGTGGTAACTGGCAACACCATTACCATGTCCGTCCAGAAGAATACTGAAAAACAAACCAAGTCCAGCTCTG
>JTDE01008665.1:0-17562 GCA_014338405.1 Paragonimus skrjabini miyazakii | reverse complement strand
TTTGGACTGGATATCAACACAGGTAAGACATTTTCTTTCTTTCAGCCTTCTCCGGGCGGAGGTGCCATCTGTGCACCTTCACCTCAAATCCGTGTTAATGGAGATGTTGTTGACAGCTACACAGTTTTCTGCTACTTTGGCAGCAATCTGTACACCGATCTGTCCTTGGACCGTGAGTTGAGAGCTCGTGTGGCAAAGGCCAGTACTTCTTTCGGACGTCTTAAAAAACGTGTTTGGAAGCACTAAGCTCTTTGTTTACCGCTCAATGGTGCTGTCTATACTGCTGTACGGCAGTTAAACATGGACATTGTATCAGCGGAACGTGCGCTATTTGAGCCACTTTCATTTGCAATGTCTAAGACGCATCTTGGGTATTCGGTGGTCGGACATGGTTCCGAACACTGAGGTACTGCGGCGAGCGGACATGAACGGGATGGATGTCTTGCTGATGTTAAATCAGCTTCGTTGGCTGAGTCACGTCCGTCGGATGGGCGATGACCGTATCTCGAAGGAAGTGGTGTATGGACAACTGAGATCAGGTAAACGAAATCCTGGTGGTCAGAAGCTGAGATACCAGGATGCTGTGCATGTAAGTCTTTCACGTTGTAAAATTGATTCTAGATGTTAGGAAGACTTAGCGTCCACCAGTTCAACGAGCAGTTATTGCGCGGCCGAGAACGAAAGCGCACGGTACGCAAGGGAACCATCGATGCCATAGGTCGTGGTGACATGACTATATGGCGTTGCGATGCGTGCGGCCGCGAATGCGCCGGCCGTTTGGGATTAGTAGGACACCAACGTAATCATAATGCACCGTCGACGAAGAGACAACGAGTACGTTAGGCTCAGGTAGGTCATACCAGCATATCCATTCTGTTTTTGTTAATGATTCCATCGACCAAGACCATGGTCGTTTGGCAACTAATCCGCTCCTCTTTTCAGCAACTTGGGTGTCTGTGATCTTCTACCTACTCTTTTCTTGGACTTTGCTGGTGTATTGAATGATGAATCGTCTGTCTGATCTTTTCGTAATTCAACTTTGAGTTTTGTTTTTCAACTTTATTCTCTCTTGAATGCACTAGCGTGCACTCGTATACTGAAATGCTTCTTGTATTACATTTCACACATCTTTCTTCCTTGTATAGATCTTGTCATTGCAGTCTCTCTCACTGTTTATTTTCCGAGAGATAAGGGTTTCCCTTTCCTGCCAGTAATTTAATTGGCTAATCAGCATTGGCCGGCTTGACACAACGGCCTGACTCACACACCTACTGGTCTTATTCCTTCGGATTTACACCGGATACGTAGTGTATGAGTGGAACCGCAAGTGATGTGGCGCAAGCCACTTGGGGTGATGGTTTAAAGCGCAGGCTTCCTTTGGCTTCGGTCAGTGTGACAGGCTAATCCATTTCGGATGCCGCCAACCATCCTGCATGAGAAATCTTATTCCGGAAATCCATTTGAAAACACCTGTAACACATAAGCCAACCATTTTTACCCGATTAACCACCACACTCGTGGACCAACTGTGGGCAACGTGGAGACGGTGAGGGACAGCGTTCTTCTGAAGTATTGTTTCCAGCGATAGTCCTGTGAGAGGAGACAACATGAACAAGCATGAGCCGGAGGTTCAGGATGCGTGCACACGATTGACATGAATGGAAACCAAAATGACGCTAGCAACACGACATCACGCTCTGTTACACGGTTCACACCTGTCAATCTGTTTACCACCAATACATTTCCAACAATGCTTATCGGTGGTGTTGGTAGATTCCATCGTGAATCTACTGAGGAATCCCGTTTGAGCATTTAACTTTCTGGATCATTTGGTGGGTGGTGGCGGCGCAACTGCCTCAGCTGTGCATACTGTTCGTGTCGCTGGTTGGAATCCCAGCGAAATCCAGACTCTTTTCGGTTAGATGTTGTTGGGGAAGTTGATTTTCCTCAAAAATGTTTTTTCCTGATGTATTTGTAAAGTAATTTATGATTATGAATCCTGTCTTTTCGCGCCATAACGTGCTAAAATTAAATTTTGGCGCACGTTTCTCCTGCGTCTTTGAGTGGCCCATCTCACTTTAAATGCGTCGATTCAGGTGAGACTCTTTAAGGCTGTTGAAAAATTACATACTGTAACGAGCGCTCGAAACTAGTTAACGCGCACGGGTTGAATTTGAAGTGATCGCTACTTCTACGTCATGCACGAGGACCCTGAGTCAACGGACAATGAGACAAACAAAGAGGGTAGTTGCATTTAAATTACCGCTGCGTGCTGCGTAATACATCTTTGGATACAATCTCCGTTTACTCTTCTGGTTGCATGCTACAATACGCAGACGCTGGTCTACTATGCTACCTTTGACAGCAAATACATTCTCGACTGGAGGTCAAGGTCATTTGTGTTCTTCTGGGGATTTCGGGAATCGTTACGCTCGGTGTCAACGAGTCCGTCAATCTTATAGTCGTGTGCTAGCCATTTCTCATTATCGTCGACCAGTGGGTCATAACAGATCTCTTCTAAGTAAAAGGTCAGCCTTTTGCTACTTAACAACAATATATGGTCACCCCGTACTGCTGAATTGAGAAACAAGTCAGCAACAACCATCATTCGAAACAGATGAATAAACCTTGGGAGTTGCTTGAGTAGACAGGATAGAAAAACTCACACAGAAAAATTAAGAAACAGCCACAAAAAGATTTTGTTGTGAATATGTCAGGCATGTACTTTCTATTTCGCCTCAGCACTTCAACATACGAAGTGGAAAAACTTCCGAAGGGCGACTGTTGTAATCCTACAGGCCAACTCTCTCGACTTGCAGCAAAGCAATTGCTAGGTTGATCGTCCTAAATTGTAGTATCCTTCTCCACTTAAATAAAATAGGCCTCAGGTTCTGTGCGATGTGCAAAATGAGAACTGCAGCTCTACCGGTCTAAAACATTATTCTTCTGGGTTCTTAGCTGATCCCTTATGATACGCTTGATGTGGATCAGTGTGTTGTTTTGCCGAAAATTCACAGCCTCATACCAATTTTAAGAATCAAACTACAACAGCAACGTCTGAACATGAAAGTGTGGATATTGTTTTATGTGGTATGTGTCTCGTTCACTCGTTTGCAGGCACCATTTGCTCACACGGTTTAGAAAAATGCTGTTTGGATCTATAACTGTATGTTCTTCCGATGACCGTTGAGTGACGCACGTATAACCAACGACGCTAAATATCAGAACCATGTCAAGTCGCTGGAAACGTGGTACTATTGACATAAACAATATGTAGTTTGGCAGACTTAATAAGTTTAGAAGGGATCCATTTGCGAAAAATCTGGACTCCGGCTGGATTCGAACCAGTGTGGCTTCGTAGGCCAGCTGGTAGAGCGTTTGCCCCGTTTGGGCATGGTGTTTCTGTCGCTGGTTCGAATCCAGCCGAAGTCCAGATTTTTGGCAAATGGATCTCTTCTAAAATAAACATTATGATCACTTGCAAGAAACAAACCTCAGTTCGTTTGCTTTTGCGAGATAAGGTACAATAGTTAGCTTCAATAGGCCGATAAGGGTCCAAAGGCACGGCAACTACGAGCTCAGGCGACCGACAGTCAAGGACAAACCGACGAAATGCGATCGGGTCGGTCTGATATGTATCTAAATAGCCGGCCTTCGGGCTGGCCGATTAGGTGTCAACACTTTCACGACGGCCCATAGGGAGGCCGTATTCACAGGGTTGGGGAGGGTGCGCGTGACGGATAACAATGAGTGTGCGAGCAGGTGAGTGAGATTCACTGACTGAGGGAGGCGTGGTGGAGAAATTAATACTCTTAGACGCGGACTATGTGAATGACAATCACAGGCGTCTAGTTAAACGGGGGCAGGGCGAAGAGTGCGTCAGGGTGATTCAAAGGTAATTTTTGACCTCCAAAAGTGTCCTTGTTACTCGCGCGCCTGACGGTCGCCATCCGCATTACCAATCAAAATTTCGTCTGAATGGATGCGAACAGCAAGAATAGAAACAATCAACTGTTATCAGTTCTATGGCAGACAAACTGCGTGAGTCAACAGTTTATGCACACACAGGACCGGACGGCAAGCATTGATTAACATTGCTTCTGAGAAGGGGATGTAAACCCAACCGTTGATTGTTTCTATTGTTGTTGCTATCCCCATGTCCTATATACTCTAATATTTCGCGTTCGTGACTGAAGAGAGTAAACGAAATGGTAACATATCGGGACACATGTCTTCCATCGTTACTAGTGAACTGGATCAAGGGAACTTAGTGTTTTAAACTAATACTTCGTCTGAATGGATGCACACACATGTGTGGCATCCATGTGACCTTCCACTTCGTGGTAGTGTTTAACTATAAGTTCTGTGACTGTGTCGTGCGACGGTAAACTAACAGGTTTTGTATCACTTTTGTTAGCGTTACCGCTTGCCTTTCCTCCAGGACACAATAAACCGCCGACTAGTGCTGGTTGCAATCGAGACAGACGGCCTATACGTATCCTGTCAATGGAGTTAGCTTTGAGGTATTTCAGGTCATTTGAAGAACATTTTCCCTGAACAAGCATGATCAACTTACTGGTTGCTTGTTCCAGTTCGAACACACGCAGTGGCCCTGAATTCAGCGCATTTTTTGGCTTCCGGACTCTAGTAAGTAAACGAACCCAACGAAGCTAGCGAGCCATGTCACTGTCTTCATTAATTTACGTAATTGGAATGTCGTGATGCCAGACATTCCAACTTGGAATTCACTGCATGCATGGTCTCAACAGTCAAAACTTCGCAGTACTCGTCTGACAGTGCAGTGAAAATGATAGCTTTAGCCAACTGCTCTCTGAAAGCGCTAGAAACTCCAGTCCGGGAAGCCGATGGTCCACCTCATGTGAAGATGAGTGCGAAGCTCCCTTCGATGCAAATCGGCCGGGTTCAGCTCAGACGGCACATGTTTCCGCTGTAATATAGTGGTATACGCATCCGGTTTACAACGCATATTGCAAACCTCGATGGTGTATAACGAATATATTGCACTACTACCATTGAGTCCGTCCACAGAATTATGCGATCGAAACGTATCCTAAATTCGCCCACAAGAAGCCTAATCAGTCTTGCTGCGAGGACAACCTCCGTGAGTTCAAGTCTTGGGATGGTAACTATTTTACGCGGGACCACCCTTGAGTTGCCTAGAATAAAACAACACCTAACCGAACTGCTCGACGCTGTCAGCCTAATATAACCCACTGCACCGTATCCTACCTCAGGTGCATCACAAAACAGGAATAATTCTATTCCCACGGCAGTAGATATGTTGAGAAAAACACAGTGAGGCACCCTAATTGATTTAACAGTTCGGACATTTGTCATCCAATTCACCCAGGTTAGACGATCGTTCTCTTCTACTAGACTATCCCAACCAAGACCCCAACCACAAAGGTCTTGTAGCAGCCTACGAGCTGGAAGTAGCATTGGGGCAACCAATCCCAAAGGGTTATGTAAGGAAGCAAAGCATTTCAGTATACTCCTCCTAGTATAAGACGCATCCGTAAGGTGCACTTGGAACTGGAAACAATCATAATTAACTTCCCAAGTCACACTCAAGGCTTTTTGATGGTCAAAACTATCTAGGTCCAAGTTAACCGTTTTGTGCAGTCCATCCTCCAATGATATATGCTCAACAACCTCAGTGGTGTTAGATATCTACTTTGTAAGATAAAACCCACCCTTCTGTAGCAGAGTGCGAACTTCATCTACAACAGGTATAGATTCCTCAATCGTTTCGACCGATAACAAGCAGTCATCCATATAGAAGTTCTCTTTCATAGCCGATACTGTTCAGGCCATAAAATCCTGTCCATAATCAGCAGCCGCCCGTTGAAGCACAAAGTTTGTACAGAACGGTGAAGAAGTAACACCACAAGGGTGAATGTTCAAATCATCTTTTTCAGGAGATTCACTCAAAGAAGGTGAGCCCCACCACAAGAAGCTTAAAGCCCATCTGTCATCTTCCAGAACCCGAACCTGCAAATCAGTTCCTCAATATCTGCCGTGATCGCTATCGTATGCCTACAAAAATGTAGGAACACTTCAGCAAGATTATTGGTCAAATCAGGCTCTTGCAGCAGAACGTGGTTAAGAAAAGCTCCTTGATACGCGGCAGCGAAATCAAACACTCCAATGAGAACTTTAGTGGGGGCGAAATTTGAGTCTACTGCCTCTTTTCGAAAGGGGCCGACTGCAAAGTCCATGGGAATGCGAAAGCTGCGATCAATTTTGAATGATGTTCAACTTGAAATTGACCGAATTCCCGACTACTCATTAGGACTCAAACACTACTCGCACCTTATCTGACCTATTCGGGTTAAGTACTGGATAATGTGGTAGATACCACTGTCTGGCATAATTAACGCTTTGGGCAAAAGCCTTTCTTATGCAGCCCTTGCTGATGTGACTAGATATAACGGCTGCGTACTTCTATTTTAATATGGTGTCCTTAAGTAGCCTTCGCTCAAGTGAGTAAAGACGTCAGTCACACAACGCACGATTGTTAAGTAGTTGGTTTTCGTCCCTGTCCGCAATGGCAAACCTGTCTCGTAGCGACCATCCGAAAAAGATGGAAAATCTCCCACTCTGACTAGAGCTTTGTTATCCTCGACTGAAAGGGTCCCTTTTTCCGAGATTCTCTGCTCAACGAATTCCAACTCAAACATCCTCTCAACTCTATCTACGAAATACACCAACCGAACACCCACTTTTGGGCATTCCAGGTGTAGCACGAATTGCACCCCTGAGGCTCCACCTAAGAACTGTTCTAACAGCGTACGGTTCCTTTCTAGTTCCTATCCTTTGATCCAATCCCCCAATGGGCCTCGGGAAAAGCACACTCAGTAGGAATCCCTACACCTTTGTTCAAGACACTAGAGAAGTCAAATCCTTCTAGGTGTGTCCACTGTTGCGTCTCCATCGGAGATGGCCTGTCGACCTGAGTAATCGGTAATCTATCAACAGTATAAGCTGACTCTACAGAAACTACGTTGGTCTTGTCTAGAGATTGAATTTCAAACGCTACTCGATGATATGGCTGCAGAGTGAGAACCGAAATTCGATAAGGATTACTCGGCAAGTCGAGCTCGCGAGTCAACCTTTCGTCTACTAAGGTGGCATCCAAACCAACGTCCACAAATGCATACGTTTCAGTGGAGCACGTTCGGCTCACCAGCCGAACAGGTACAAATCCCAGAAAAAAACCTTTTGGATTAGTAGGAGTTGCACCACATTGTACAACCTCTTTATTTGTCTTGGGAGCATCCGTCGACACGTCATCATGCATCAGAGTATGGTAACACCTGTGGTGGAGTGCAGCCAATCGTGTACGCCATATCTAGATTGACCACTCAGGCTGTTTGACACTGGCCTATAAATACAATGTCCATAACAGACTAGATGAGACTTTGTGTGGTGTGGTGAACACACATCTTGCTCTGAACCCGACTTGTTCTACAACAACAACAACCAACCAGACCTTAGGCACTTAACATGTATTTTACATGATTCGGCCACGCGATTGGCCTTTAAACAAATAAAACGCCGTCTGTTGAGTCTGGCTGAATTCCTACGTTGTTCTAACGATTGAGCAACAAAGTGTATACAGTCTGTAAGATCGTGATTGCCTCTGCACAAGGAACAACAGGCAGGCTTGTTATTTCAGCTGACGGCCATCACGTTAGCATGGCATCTGGATCTCTTGAGGTAAGTCGCATCCAAAGTGCCAGGAGTAGTGTGTTGGAAGTGGTCCAACAGAATAATACCCAGTCGGTACTCACTATCGAAAACCAATCGATAATGAAAACAAGTACTCAGCGCATTGCCCCTTGTGTGTCACTATCGACCATGGAAAGTAGAGTTTACAGAGAGAGCACGTCAAGCTAGCGAGGCATGGAGCGAGTTGTGTTTTTGCCCCCGGGACGGATATTACACTAGGGATAGCTTGACTAAAACAAAAATAGGTGAAAAACCAAAATACTGGAAAATGTACAAGTCTGTCAAAAATACCATTTATTATAGTCGCTACAAGTGGATTTCGGATCAGACAACCTAACTAGTTAACCATATTCACTACCGCTGCACATCGACCATGAGTAAGCCATTGATTGAGATTTTGTCGCTTGGCCCGAAATTCTGCTTCCCAGGTGGCAAAGTGGAGCAATTAGATCTGGATGTACAGTTTGAAAACTTTAACGGTCAGTTACGAGAGATTTACATCCGGCTTCCGAACTGAATTCCCAACACTTTAAATCCACCCTCGTAAACGCATGTTAAAAGTATCTAAGCTATAAGACCTCACCGTTTGGATTGCTCACAAAGTCCCACTTGGAGGCGATGGATGCTTTAAAAAGTGATCATTTTGTTACGATATTGCAGCCTGATAAAGGAGCAGGAATTTTTCTGTTGGATAGGGCCGACTACGTTGCCAAAATCGTAAACCTCTTGTCGGATAGAACGAAATTCTGCACTGAAAAGGCTGGTGAAGATAAGACCTTAGCAATCGAAAAGAAATTATCACGCATGCTATGCAGAATGAAACAAGCTGATTCAATTAGCACCTATGTATTTGATCGTATACGTCCGACAGGATCTCGTATTCCGCGGTTATACGGCCTGCCTAAGATACACAAAGACGGAATACCACTCAGACCGATACTTGACATGCGCAACTCCTCTTACCATGCGGCTGCACAGTGGCTAGTAGAAATTCTGGAACCCGTGAAGAAAGAACTAATGACATATAGTTTAAAAGATACTTTCGAATTCGTGGACTCTCCGGCAAACCTTAACGTAACGGACGAGAAAATGCTCTCTTGATGTAGCGTCGTTGTTTACTAACGTACCATTGACAGAAACCATTAATTTTGTGTGTGACTATATTGAGAATCACCAACTTAACATTGGACTGCCCATAGAAGATCGTAAAGAATTATTATTGTTCTGCACAAGCAATATCCGATTTCAGTTTAACGAAGAGCTATACGGTCAGGT
Source organism: Paragonimus skrjabini miyazakii (assembly GCA_014338405.1). Taxonomy (NCBI): domain Eukaryota; kingdom Metazoa; phylum Platyhelminthes; class Trematoda; order Plagiorchiida; family Troglotrematidae; genus Paragonimus; species Paragonimus skrjabini miyazakii. The sequence continues at coordinate 8,535 of JTDE01008665.1, read as the reverse complement.
TGATGGTGTTGCTATGGTCTCTCTACTGGGACCAGTTCTTGCCGACATCCTCATGAGCAGGCTTGCGAGCAACAAGTTGGATTATGTGATTAAAGAACCAAGCTATTAGCGAAGATATGTAGACGATATCTTCTGCGTGGTAGGCAGTTTAGAAGACCCACAGAAACTACTAGACATTTTTAACAAAGCTCATAACAACATTAAATTCGCTTTGCAGAAAGAAATTAATGGACGAATGTCCTTTCTTGACGTGGCACTGATACGCAGACCAGATGGTTAACTACAGAGGAGCGTATTTAGGAAGAAAACATAGACTGGTCAATACATGCACTTCCATAACTACGTACCGTTAAGTGTCAAACGTGGTCTGCTACGTTGTCTGACGAACAGAGCAAAGAGGATTTGTACAGATGACACGATAGAGGAGGAACTAAAGAATTTACGGGAGATTCTTAGTACTAACGCCTACCCAGAAAAGTTCAACAACAGTAACATACAGGATAGACAACCGCGACCCTCAGTAGACATTACTGATAAGAAGGACGTCTACTTATCGTTGCCATTCAAGGGTGACTCAGCGGCAAAGTTAATATCACGTCAAATCGCCAATGCTATCAGCACGACTTATTGTTACATTTCAGTCGAAACGGGCGGTTCCACTGAATTAGAAGGATAACGTGCCTAATAATGTTGCTCCCTTTTTTGATCTATTCATTTAACTGTTCCTGTGGTTCAGCATACATAGGTCGCACTACTAGATGTTTATCTGAAAGAATCCGTGAACACGGCCCCACCTTTGCTTCACTCTGGCACAACAAAACGCATCAGTTCATCCATTCTGGTCCATTTGATCGATTTCAATCAATACACAGACACGAAGACAGTATTTCGTACCGTCTATCGGGTCTCGATCACTTTGTCGCGGAAGGTCAAATGCCACATCCTGTTGACAGCCGAGGCGGTCGCAATAGGATTACGTCACCCGGATCTGTGTGCACAAACACCAGTCAAAGAGGAGAATTTATCGAAAACAGTCTGTTCGCTGAAACTTTGTTTTTCAGAAATACGCCTAGCGGAGCCTGTGCGTGCAGAGTGGACAGGGTCTTCTGAATCACGTGCTGGCCTGTGGAGCGCGTGATGTACGTCTGTGACCTTGACACTAGGCCAGGGATATGTGGGTGAGCGAGACAGATAACATGTGGTCTCCTGACCAGATGTGTGGTGAATGGACGGCTAGGATTGAGGCATCCGGTTTGGTGTGGGGTACTGAACCGTTACAGATGGCTAAGCGCCTGAGACAACCCAAGTAAGAAATACCTAACCTAGGACCACCAAACAGTTCATGCGTCACAAACTGAACGATGTTGCGAGTATGTCTATAGCTCCCTTATATCCTGTCACCCCAGGTAAGAGCACACAATGCTCTATGGATTCTCTTGCTCTGTCATGGCAATAGTAAATCAAATATTACAACCTCTGGTTGTCATTGTTCAATCTATTTGCTACATTATTTCCAAAATCTCTAAGATACCAACGAAAGCGCCATGGCGATCCATCGAATCGTTCGACTTCAAGCTTAGGCAGACCTACACCCAGAATTAGTGACTTAAGTGAATCTTCCAACGTCCCCATTCCAAAATTAGAAGATTTATATGCTATATTGTACCGCGGTGAAAGGTTTTCCAAACTTGATTTGAATCATACGTGTTCACAAATTGAAATTCATCAAGAGTCAAGGAAATTTATAATAGTCAATCCTCACACGGGATTATTTCAGTATAATCGCTTGCCGCACGGCAGCCACTCTGTTGCGGCAGTTTTCCAACGCATTGTTGACAACTTACTGAAATCTGTCCCTGGTTTGTGTGATTTCTTGGATGATATTCTTATTTTCGAACGCTCGGATAATCAGCATTTGGAAGCAATCGGGTTGGTGTTAAAGCGTTTGCAGGAGAATGGCCTGAATTTAGAAAGCTAAAAATGTGCATTCCTAACCGATGATGTACAGTATCTCGGTTCTCGGTTGGATAAGTGTGGACTATATCAAATACGGGAAAGATTCACACCGATTTTGGGGGCTTCAGGTCCCGGTAACGTAGGTGAGTTACAATCCTTCATTGGTGTGATTACTTATTATAGTCGTTTCATTCCAAAAATATCAGCTGAGAAAAGAAAGTCGAGGGCACTGGGCATTTAAGGAACAATTGTCATGTGAAACTATAAAGAAGGAGATAAGAAAATCTGGCTTATTAGTTAATTACAACCCAAATAAACCCATAACTTTTCGCATTGAGTTTTCGCCATGAGGTGTCGGTGCTGTACTAAGTCACATAATGGAGGATTCAACTGAGAAGCCAATCGTGTTTGCTTCTCGCAGTATAACCTCAGCTGAAAAGAACTACGCACAATTAGACAAGGAAACTTTGGCTGTAATCTTTGATGTGAAAAAGCTTCGTAAGGGACTGACTGGAAAGTCTATGGGAATGCGACAGCTGCAATCAGTTGTATGTGACGTTCAATCTATATGAAACGTTCCTCCAGAATATTTGGGGAAGAACCTTCAATATTCACACGAACAATAAGCCTTTGGTATATCTCCTCGGAGAAACCAAAGGAATCAATCAGATGGCGTCGCCCTGAATGCAACGCTTGTCACTTATTCTGTCTAATTATAATTACAAAATTTTTCATAGTCCGGGTAAAGCAAATCAGGTTGCAGATGCTTTCAATCGAATACCCTTGAGCGACACCCTGGAAAATTCATGGGAGCCCACTGAACTAATTCATTTGATACTGTACCTGAACAAGCATCCAGTATCCAATGGAGAGATCAGTCGATGAACATAACAGGATTTCCTTTCGTCCAACGTTAAACGATTCGTTTCTCGATGCTGGCCAACGAGTAACGACGATCAAACAGTGCCGTATTTCAGTCACCGTACGGAACTTATCATGTAAGAGGGTTTTTAGTGCACGGCACATTAGGTCCTTTTCCCAGGTACGAGTTTACCAGACGCGAAATAGCAAAAGGCCGTTGAGAGGAAAGACCGAATATTTATTGCATGAAATATACAGGGGGTCTCTTATTGCGCTAGAAATGGCACCGATACGTAAATTAGCTAGAGAAGCTAGATACCGGTATTCGACGAGCGATTAAACCGGAAGTGTTTGACACACGTGTGCGTTCGGGTTCGCGCCACGGTCAAATGACATGCAGACAGACAACTGGACAACATGCATCATGCGAACTTTCTTAATAGCCTAGGTACAACATGCATTGATGAGTTTTGGAACTATTTTACACATCATACCGCAGGCAGGCCAGTGAAATCTCCAGGACGCTTGCTCTGGCGTTCAAGTGTCATTATTCATTATCATCATTATCCTCATTGAGTTACACGGTGGTCACTCAGGCGTTGGTTGTATGAAAGCTTTAGCTAGAAGTTATGTATGGTGGCCGAACTTCGACAAGAATGTGGAACAATTGATTCGCAGCTGTAGAACCTGTTCTTCGTGTTCCACTGAAACCTTGGAGATGGCCAGATTTGGCATTCCTCAAACTATCGTATCTGACAATGGCACCAACTTTACCATCAAGGACTTTCAGGAGTTTATAACAAACAATGGGATCCGACATATGAGGAGTGATCCTTATCATCCAGCGTTAAGGGGGCTAGCGGAATGTGCAGTGCAAACAGTTAAAGTGAACTAAAGAAACGGTTTCCAGTACCGATGAAAACAAAACCGAAAAATTTCTTTTCGCATATCGTACGACCCCAACTGAAACTACCGGAAAACGTCCAGCCGAGCTGATGTTTGCCAGAAGTTACGTACTCGTTTGAACTTACTTTTCCCGAATGCTGGTCTCAGAATCGAAGACAGACAAGCAAAAGCGAAAATATTGTACTACCGGAGATCATATGATCGCGACTTAAATGTGAATGATCCAGTCTATGTAAACTTACCGCATGAAGGAGGTTGGAAACCCGGACAAATCAGAGCAGAAAACAGCCAGACCACTGAAAACTTCCTACCAGATGGCCCGATCATCACAAGACGTAGAGACCACGTGCGTCCTCGCTCCGTGCCCACCACACCGGTAGAACCAAACTCGAACTCTAACCCGAACCGCGATTCTCCGAGGGAAGAGAACCGGTCACCGGAAAAACACCCACATGAAGTTGTCAGCGATCGTGTGTGACGCGCAAACCAATGAAACGTTTCCAAGATGATGAAACCAAACCAAATTAGGGAGAAGGGAATGTGGCATACAACGCGGATGCCTGTCGTTGTCCGAACGTCTGTTGTCCACCGTGCACGTGTATATACCGCTCTATTACACACTGACCCCGAAAGATCCAATCGTGTTAACCACACAATCGATTGGGTGACTGCTTTCCTTATCTATGTCTCATCATTAATACGATTCATGCTCTCGAGTTTGATAAAGTTACGGGCGATTGCCGTTACGTGTTCTCATTCCACTCTGGGCTGATAACATGTGTTCTAAATTGTAACCGTGAACGACACACCAGAGGACTAGCAACCAACCGGATCGGCAATTGATTCATTTCTCCAGATTCCGGTAGAATTCATAAGAAGTCCGTTTTGCAAACAGCCGTTTTTGGTAATTCTTATCAGGCTGAGAGGCGACTGAGCAATCGTAACATTACTCACAAGCGAATGTGGCTGAGCGTCTTCAGGTGACATATTGGTTAGGTAGAATCTTGTTTCCCCACCAACTCAGGTGATACTTCACAGCGCTCAAGTACTCGTTCGTGCTTTGTTTGACTGAAACACCACATGGTGTGTCGATCAGGTATGAATGTACTGCGCCGATGGAAGCAACAATTTGTTAGCAGAATGTGACTGTTCGATATGTGACGACCCAGTTGATCCGTGGTAATTAACTGTGCACCACATGTTTCACCGTGTGGACTGCAATATTTATTTCATATTATAGGAAAATGCCGATTCACGTGAAAGCAGCACTGAACTAATCGAATGCCACTATAGTCATTTCGTCGATTATGAACAATTAGGATGAGAGGATGTTGATCGATCTGGTAAATGACTTGACACATTGGAAGTGTGCTAGCTTATACATTTCACATGGCGGGTACGAAACCCGTATCAATGTATGCTATTTCTCCACGTGGATTCCCACGTAGGCCTTTATGCGAAAGTACGATGCACAATGGCATATGAACGTCGAGCTGCAACCCAGATGACCGAGATATTGTGGGCTAGCGTTTGTGTTTGGACTATCATCCACCGCTTACTCACGTGTCGTGTTTTTGAATTTCAACGTGCTTGCTGCGGTTGCGACCCAGCTTATTCCAAATAACAGTCCACTACGTTCCAGGTGATCACTGAGAAAAAGTGTTTGCGAAAATATTTCACATCTTCCTGATTGGCCGTTTTGTATTCTCGATCGTCTGCAAGCCAACCACAAATTCGGCTTGTCAGTTTCCGTCTATGAACGAAAGCATGTGCAACAACTAAAGATTGTGGTTAGTGAGTTTGTTTTTAAAGCATCGCGCTCCTATGAACGCGGGCGTAATAAAATCCTCCAAGTTTATAATCGCCGCCTGATTCTATTCAGACTGGTCGAACGTAGCTGCCAATTTTGACTGCTTTGGTTTTTTAGTTGATTAAAATAGTCTCGCATTCTCACAGATACGCTGGTTGAATAACCGCTCACCCAGTTTGAATGAAATACTCGATCATTGTTCCTGCATACCACTCAGCCACATCCTCGGAGTGGTCTAAGGAACTCCGGACTTCTCCATCTTAGAGCGGCTGCAGCCAGGGTATCTTCATCTTAACGTTCGTCACGGTACCGATTGTTATGACTGCAACAGACAACCGGTCTGGGAAGTTGGTTGTTGCGCGAGATCCCTTATAAGTTATGTGAAAATACCGAACAGCAAACACGTACACCCATTCGCATGGCTGACGTGTATCCGCACCCGCTGGTCAGTAGTGCATCAACATTCGCATTAGTGACATATCCCACATAGTGCATACCATGATTCTAATAATCACCTCTGGCCTCTCGTCATCCTGAAGTTGAGATCTGGCTTTCAGTTCCCTAATGTATTCACTAACGAAGGTGCATGCTATTTAACGATAGGGCTTGCTGTATGAACATTTCCTTCCAACAGTGTCCACCCATAGTTGCCGGATATTTCATGGTGCTCTGATCACCCGATAGTGTTGCGCAAGAACAAGGGTGATGCTAAATTCAGTCTCAGGTCTGAAATGATCAAGTGGTGCTGAATGACTCTAATCGTTCGTACTGTTCGCAAGTGAGCAGCGTGCACGTAAGCTGTATACGGACTAACAGTTGGAAACTACTCTGTCCAAGTTTGAATGCAACCGACGGCAGTGAACTGAATGTTAACACATCGCCTTATCTGTCACAGGGTTGCATTCGTCAGCGGAATTAAGGACAATGGATATTACGATGAGGACCTTCATTGTACTCGGTGCCTTGACCGTGGTGAACAATAATGACACTATTTATAAAACCACGAATTTCAGACAGCGCAATCGAACAGGCACTGACTGACTCATTTTGTAATTATCTCTGTTAGAAGTCAATTTTGCAAACAGCTGTTTTCAGTCATTCTCATCATCGATTAAGACCGATCATCGCCATGTACATTTCTCCATATCATGCCTTAGCTCAGTGGCTGGTGGAGATATTAGAACCAGTCAAACCAGGACTGAATCATTCTTCGACTATCTCTGCACCTATATCGTGAACAGTGAAATTGTTGGAATTACGGGAGAATAAGTAAAAGAACTATCGTTGTTTTGAACACATAACAGTCAGTTTCAATTTACTGGGGAATTATATGAGCAGAGAGATGAAGTGGCAATGGGTTAACTTTCCGGTCCGCTATTCAAAGATATATTCGTGGTCAAATTGAAGACCACTGACTCAGACAGCGGAGAAAACACCGATTTTTATCTGTCTATCACGTAAGAGTGAGGTTATTAGTGAGGTAATTTGCCGTAGATCTCCAAGCGCAATCGGGGTGCCCACCCTGCAGCAAGACATATCGCAACAGTTGACTCCTGCTGGATACTGGTGCCACACCTTAAGGATGGATTGCTCACGTTCCCTTCGCCTTTTTATATCTACTCTCTCACTTATCGCTGTCCAGCAGGATGCACTGGGAGAGCCACAAGGCTTCTGTCGCAGAGGATTCGTGAACATCACCCGAATTGGCTATGAAACAGTTCGAGGAAGCCCATTACAATGACGACCGGCCCCCACTTACTTGACATTGGTCATCAAATAAATCCGAATGAAGCGTTCCGAGTCATCTACAAAGTTTGCCAAACCCACTCCAGAGCTGTCTGAGTGCGGTTGTTATCAAGGCTCGAAGCTAGTGTTACCAGCCTCCACAAAGTTTGCCTGTTCCAAAACCGAATTTGCGTAAACCATCCACTTCTCTCGGTCAATTGTTCCGAAGCCACTTGAAACCCGAACAAGTGTTAGCCACTTCACACTGACGAACGCGTGCCCCATGACATGCACGCTTGTCACTCTAACGCATTCACAGACACTCATGCCCTCCTCCGGTAGAATGTGATCCTCACCCATTCTGTAATTTTAATGAACTGTTTGATTTGGTAGAGTTTTCATATTGAACGCGCACATACCCCATGTAAACCCCATGCAAACGTTGCGTGAGAATGACCGAAAACCACTGTTTGCAACATTGATTTCCTATAAATTTTCACATGCCTCAAATATATTCAATACGGTTAAGGAGCGGTACAGTCAACGTGAAGACTTGCATTGTATTCTTGCAATTATCTTATTCTGTATTACACCGTCCATCATCGATAATTCTTTTATCTCAACAGCACATATGTTGCTGTTGCAACGACTACTACTTAGAGGTGATCAAATGAGAGCATGAATAACATGAACTCTTGTCGGTCCAGTATGAAACTCTGTTTCTCACCACTATTCGCTCAGTAACAACCAGAGTTCAATTAAGGCATTAGCTAGGGTTTGGAGTGCATGATAATCCAGGCAAATGTTTTCCGCAAAGATTAAAATTTGAGCCATTAAATGGGAACTTGTATTACAGGCATTAAATGCCAGATAAGCAACAAATTTCATAATGAACTGAACAAGCGATCACAGGCGGTCGAACCACGGATAGAAAATCGACCACCCACACTTCAAAAGTGTATCCTGATATAACAGGAAGATGTTTACTGTAACACTGTTAATTCCAGTGGTATACATTCTGATCAATATGTTACCCATTGGTGCGTTCCTGGAAACAACAATGCAGGCATCCGGAGACCAGAGCACATAAGAGAATGTTTTTCTCTCCTTTTCATATTTTCATGTTATACATTTTGTAATGTTTGCAATTCATATAATTTACGGAGTGTATCTTGTAACCAAAACCAAATTTTGCCTCTGTCCTATACTGATTCGTGTGAATTCCGCTTTACTGAATCGCGTAGTGTTTCGAATCGGAGAGACATTTCGTATTCCGA
>JTDE01008661.1:1821-13590 GCA_014338405.1 Paragonimus skrjabini miyazakii | reverse complement strand
TTACGAAAAGAGCAAGCATTCGCTGCGTGCAATTAGTTGCATGACTGAAGAAAGTGGCACTGAATTCATATCAGGCCTCCTATTGCAGGCATACAAAGAGTCATGCGTACAGAACAAACAAGCAGGAAAACACGGTTGCAGTCGGGATCCTTAGAGAAGCCACACGATCGCCGGTCACTACAAGGGCATACCCATCTCAGGACCGAATGTTCCGCCTACTGCCCGTAAGCACGGTGTTTTTGTTTACTACACTTTGGTTGGGACCAAACGTTGCACGTGTCACACAAAAATACCGGTCTCCACCACTTACAGGGAGCAGCTGTGGTTACCGCAAGTAAACTTTTTTAGTTGGGGCCCAATTATGATATTACGAGTAACTTTGCGAGATGATCTGGTGATCCTGAACATTACAGAACATGATAGCAAGAAAGGAAAAGGAAGAAAAAAAGCTAAAAATTACAAGACCTAATAACTAGGACCCTTGTTATGGATAAACAATTATTAAAAACCGACGCCCAGTAAGTCTTACTGGAGATACGATGCGAACAACCAGCATAGTGCTCACCTGATTTTTATCGTCACTGTATACCAAGAAGCTTTAAAGCAATTATTACCTAATGTCTCCTGCACCTTCGAATGTCTTTGATCAATGGCTGATATCCGAAGAGGAGGTTGACCGAACCTCAAGTGATGAGTGACTGTGCGGACACTTTCGACAGTTTCCGATATATTTCGTATGGCGGAAGTAACTGAACTGTTTTTGTCGGTACCTTGAGCCTTCTTCAAACGTGCATTCCGGATGATAAGGAAATAACACCCTTTCACGTCAGAAATTCAAGCAGCGCGCCTCGTGTCAAATATCAGTCGCGACACTGTGGGATCAACGGAGCTCTCTGATGCACAAAAGTGGACATCAATCAGCCACTAAGTTCAAGCCTTACGATTCGAACTGAACTGATTGTGTTTTACAGACCCAATACTGACGTGTTCAAGGTAGAAGGTCACTGTGCGTTCTTAAAATCGCCGCTCGACTGTAAGGCGTGGGAATTCGTAAGTGACTGACTATTCGGCTGCCACTATTTGTCTACCACTTCCAAGGTTCTCTTTTCGACGTCCGTTCGTTCGGGACATTTTTCAACGAAAAATCATTTAGTACTGTTATACAGGGAGAGTTGCTTGTCGGCAGTAGCGAACATTCAGCCTTTCCATTTTCATTAAGAGGGTAAATTCTTGTATACAAGTGAAGTTGCAGCTGTAAGGAAGATAAACGTGGTGGTTAGAGTTTTTCTGGAACCTTTTGCAAAGGATGGTCTCCAACGGCATCTTGCAATGGTGCGCGGTATAATTGCACCAATTAACATATGTTAATTGTAGATATCTACAAGGCTAACCGTGTTGATGTCTCTCAACATTCTTGGGTGGTTAATTCCTAAGAGTGTCTCATGGTTTGGGACATGATCGGGAGTGCACGCGCTGGAAGTCCTAATCCGGCGCCAAAGATTGTTAATTCGTAAACTCCTTCGATAAGGAGATATTCTTGTGTGCCTTTGAGGATTCCGAAGAGAATCGCGCGGTTTTTCTGGGTGACCCTGCCGGCTAGCAGAGTGCGAATAATGCACATCATCAGATGGCCGTAGTCAGGATGCAGTTGACCTGTTCTGGCTCACCTGAAATACATGTTGAGAGTGTGAATAGGCCAGTTGGCGAGTGCGTCATGTAAAAGCACTAACAGGGCGTTGACGCGTTCGTACCTCGGTGTTTTTTTAAATATAATATTCGCCATTGTTTCCTTCCTGATAGTCCGTAGTCGGCTTCTAGTGGTTATTATACGTGTACTACCTGTAGTGTACACTACGGGTAGTTATTTAAAACTAAAATAAACTGACTTTTCTTCACCTTGTCCATGCAGATTGCACCGAAAGTCAGGACAAGGTGTACTAATTAGAAGAACCAGGAGCTGGCAAAGTAGATCAGGTTATCCAACGGTTATCCGTAACCACCGAGTTATCAAACAATACGATTAAAAACTTTCAGTGTACTCCGGAAATTTGATGCGGTTCCGAGTGTAGCTACCGCGCGCGGCATTGACAAAAAGCAAGCATTTGTCTCATTCACTACGTCCTCGGATGTAAGTTGTTTTTTGCTACTTTGCTACTTTGACGAGTATTATCTCGATTTTGAGTCCTGAAGATGGGGCTACACGGTTTTGGCACCGCTTTTTGTTTGAGCTCATCCATAGATTACTATCAGTGCATGCAGTTCTCCCTCAGTATCCGGTAGTGCGGAAGTTGTATCTCTTGTAATGGCCGAATCAACCAAATGATAAAAATGACCAAGAAATGTGATGACACCAAAGAAAAGCAGTGACGGTAACGACTTCATTAAACCTGCTAGGCGGTATTTCAGATCACTGACGAATAGTCGGGGGTTTGGTTGATTTTAATTTGAACATCACTCACATCTTATCGCAGCTTTCGCATTCCCATAGACTTTCCAGTCGGCCGGAGAGTTTGACTTGTCTCGGAGGTCCTAATCACGGGGTTATCAATTGGAGTTGACAAAACAGTTACTGTGTCGCCTCTCGAGGCGATCGGGCAATCTGATCATTATTTACAAGCAAAGGTGATCGAGCATTCACCTATGATAATTTTGTCGTGCCTTATGTGAGGTCAATGACGCAGTGGTAAACACGGTTGCCTCATGAAAGCGTGGTCGGAGTTCTAGTCCCGGCAGTGGCAAGGATATACACTGCTAACGAGCTCTAATGAGAGCGAAACTTGTATTTACTGTTTCTTTTCGGAGGAGGTCGGCTGGAAAATCTATGGGAATGCGAAGGCTGCGATCAAATGTGAGTGATGTTCAACTTGAAATTAACCAAATCCCTGGCTACTCATCAGCAGTTAAGAGAATCCAACAGACAATAGGAAATATCGTAACACCTATGAAGGCTTACTGTTAAAAGGTATGTTTTGAAGGAGCAGCGCGGTTACGACAGTGGGGTTTCTGTCACGTCGGTGAACCTTATTAACAAGTGCCACTCGACTACGTCTGGCTCTGGTCATAACAGCAACCTTCTAGAACTCACTCGCAAGCTCAGTGAAAGCTTACACTAAAATCACGAGCATCACCTGATGCAACATTCGAAAAAGATAAAGCGAACCTTCTCATCTGAGAATAACAAAATGTTATTTTATGTGGTACTGGCTGTCGACCGCCGGATGAGTGTAGTTGGGAACATACTTGGAAATGCTAATTCTGATATTGCCAGCCAGTCGCATCGACTTGAGAAATGAGCAAAACATTTTGACGAACGGTTCAGATAATCTCAGCCAAGCCATAAAGACTACGGGACCCACTTGGTCCAGTTACAACGTTCCGGACTGTTCTCTGTGAAAAATAAAAGTGGCCTTGAGGTTTAATTTATTGAGACGGAACAAGGCTTCTGGATCAGATTGCTTCTTTTTCAAGGATGTTGACATCATATCTGACTAAACTTATCCGTGCTGTTTGGAAAACTGAAGCACTTGGTGCTCATCAGCATTTTTCTGTTTGGAAAATTGGACCGGAAGTCTATGTGACTACCTGTGGCTACTCTGTAGTGCCCATCGCATCCAAATTAATCATCAGATTTATATTACGGCGGCTCGCTACATCCAGATGAAGTCAGATGCGTGATCAGGCAGGATTCCGAATCAGCTAAAGGTGCACTTGCCCCATTTTTACCCTGCGATTTGTCTTGGAGCACGGATACATTTACGAGCCGCTGACGGTCGCGATCTTGTAAGAATTAAAGGCTGTCTTCAATTCGGTTATTCATAACGTCCTCTGGAACTGTACTCTTCACGGGAGAAATATGTAGGTCTCATTGTGTACCCATTCTGCCAACATAAGGGAAGTCTGGGCACTGTTTCTGGTGTTAACCACTTCTAGTAATTTTCCACAAAGGTGTCCAACTCCCACTTGCTGCTCAATTTTGCCATGGGCAGCATTTTGAGAAGTGCACTTGAAAAATTCATTGGGCTTGGTGTTGAGTTTCTTCCTGGCATTAAGTTGACCGACATGAACTATGCCGATGGCATTGTCTTGTCTAACCCCTCCACCGAAGACATACGTGGCGAACAAAGTGAATGACCGGAATGTTCCATATAGCGTAAAAGCGCAAAGCGACGCCTTATGACAGGTGTACACACTTCAACGTTCTCTGTCGCGTTCTGTCCGCTGGGAAATTTGGGCCGCTTTACATACTTGGATAGCACGGCTATTTTCGCTTGCAATGTTGTTAGGGAAGTAACACTTAGAACAGCAAACATTTACCCTTACCAAACTTTGTCAACTCTGGCATCGAAGGGACTTCTGACTGTCAGCGAGAAGAAGAGTATATAGTACTCACCTGGACCTGTTTTCCCTTATGATGTGATGAAGATATCAACAGACTTGCTGCTTCTAACCGTCGTTGTCTCTTTCATTTAGCTTATCAAATAAAATGATTGCGTAAGCAACGTGATTTTACGTTAGCGTGAGTTTAAGGAATCTCGAGGTACGCAATCGACTGCTGAAACGTATGCAAATATGAAAAATAAACGTCTTTCTAGTTTGTTTCGACGGCACTGTTACGTCTGACGATACATAAACGACCATTCATTATGATGCAGTGGAGCAGGCTGTGCCTTAACTTTGGGCTCACTGCAATCCCCACCCAAGCATCACCGCTAGATTCAGCTTCATCGTCGACAGGAGGCCCTGAGAAAGAGCAACTAGCGCTTAGCATTACGTATTCCCGTGCCTTGGTGAAAGATCCCCTCGACCTTTCCAATCTGTGTACATTTTGTCTTGATTAAGTGGTTAAGTTTGTTTGCAAGGTGTAAGCGTCTTGATATTGTATGTTTGAATATAGACGTAGCTATTTTTAGTGGCTAGATCCCTCTTTCCATTTTTTCTTCTCTCCTCCTACACAAGGTTTACTTCTTCCTGGTTGTGTGGCAGTTTAGCATCAGTGTGAACGACTGATGTATTACTGTGTATGATGATGATGATTAGGCGATTCGCCTCTCAATTCTGTTACTGGCCTTTCACGGTCATCACGAATTCCACGTTGACCCTCCCCAACCAAACAACGTTTACGACGCACGCCTTGGTGACCTTTCACATCCGGATGATATGTCCTTTATTTTGCGCATCGACCTGAGAGTTCATGACATCCACGTCTGCCGATCTGTTACCATCCATCCTCATTCACTTGTGTTCTCTTTTGCGTATTTAAATCACATACGCACATACCGTCCAAAGACTGGCTTGGCGGTCTCGCATTTCATGGTCCCAATCGGAGGTTTCCTGTTGCTTGTATTCCTGCACCTGCGGAGCCCATTTCATGCTCATTTGTTTTTATACTCCATGTGAACGTGAATAATTGAGGTTTGTTGTAAAATCTGTTTTGTTGATAATGTTTTTAATAGTACCGTAGTGGCCGATCCGACTTGGCTTGAAGGAAAGCGAGAATAATTGTACGTGTCTGTCACAGCACCGATAACTTCGGATACTTTCCAGTAATTTATACCGCGGTTGTGAAGTGACTTGGGGGATCTCACCATAAGTCTCTGAATCAAACGTCTGGCTCGCGAAACATCGGAGATAGGGTTTTCTTGGGCATCCTATCTGGAACCAGCAACTTAAGTGTCTGACTCACTCAGCAGTGAGAGGTCTGCCTAGCCTGACGGCACAGTGAATAAGACACTGTGGTTTGATTTGTGGTCATTCCTGCGCTCAGTAGAAGCTAGGTCAGATTTTTGAATTACGTTGAAAGTTTTCCGGCCGTTTTGAGTAATACATATGCCGTCACGGTCAACCATTGGGCAATCGGAATGTCAACTACCTTAAAAGCCCTTCATTTTAGTTCCCTTCTTTCTTGTTCTTATAAAAGCAGTGCCGTATCTGTGAAATATTTCTGCTCCTCATGCCCACATCTTCAAAATAACTGCAACGAAATTCGTAACTGTAGCTGATGATAAGGTGTTGCTGTTTGACAACTTTCAGGCGGCGCAAGCAACGCTGAATGCAATTTCGCGTTCTGCTAAGTACTTTGGAATGCGCTTTGCAGCCTCGAAATGCAAAGTGCTTCTGCAAGATTGCTGTGATCACGTAGGTTTAATGTTAGATAATGAAGTCATGGAAGTTGTTGACCGGTTTGTATACCTGGGAAGCTGCATCAGCGGCGGCGGCGGAGGTGTAGGGAATGAAATTGAGGCCCGCATTTCCAAGGCTAGGGCGGTGTTTACTAATCTGAGGCACCTATGGCGACAGAGAGGTATTTCCTTGAAACTTAAGGGTCGCGTATATCAGACTACAGTGAGGGCTGTATTACTTTACGGCAGCGAAACATGGCCGATCAGAGTAGAGGACGTTAACCGCCTCCAGGTATTTGACCACCGATGTCTGCGTTCAATCGCTCGTATCGGGTGGCACCAACGAATAAGCAACGAGGAGGTTAGGAAGCGGATGTTTGGCACTGATTGTCAAACGAGTTCTTTCGTTCAGTCCTTACACTTGCACAGACTTAGATGGTTAGGTCATGTACTAGGGATGCCAGCTAATCGCTTGCCACACCGAGCACTGTTTGCCGACGCTGCGGCCGATTGGCGTAAGGTGCGAGGTGGACAGATGATGACCTGGCGTAGACAAATGAAATCGTTCACGAAGGGTTTGGGCACTGTAGGTCGGGTTCGTCTCCCGGGTTGGAGCCCTCGCGACTCAGAGAGTCGGTGGCTTGAAACTTTAGGTGAGATGGCGGCTAACCGAGCTCAGTGGCGTGAATGTTGTCGTTGTTTGGCCGAGTTGTCTGTGAAGTGAGTGCACTTAATGACGCGGGGCAGTGAAAGCCGTAAGGAAGCTGTCTTGCTGACGACGCCTTACTTTCACTTACAACTCGGTTGTTTGTTTGCAAGGTGTAGGCGCCTTGATGTTGTATGTTTGAATGTAGACGTAGCTCTTTTTTAGTGGTTAGGTCCCCTCCCTTCCCTATTTTTTCTTCTCTCTTCCTAAACAGGGTTTGTTTCTTCTTCTTCATGGTTGTGTGGCAGTTAAGCATCAGTGTGAAACACTGATGTATTGCTGTATATGATGATGATGATGAACTGTAGCTGGGACCGCCGAGCTGGGCAACTTCTGGCATAGTACTTATATACTGGACAAACGATGGAGGAGGACGTTCGCTCATTCTGACTGCGTTTTTTAGACGTTTCTGTTACGAAATCAGTAGGAATAAACTAGTCGCTGTTGTCTAGTAGTTGTCTAATAGTACGAAGGTTTTGGGTGTGATTTTCGTTGATCCGGTAGGATTCGACGCTTCCAGCAGGTGTGTTCATTTATATCCTCAGTTAGAGCGGTAGGTCTGTGTTCGCAGCCAACATTTGAGGTGTCGGGAATTTCAGACCTATACTGCTAATTCAGTTGTAGCCTGTTTTCACTTCGTTAGTTTGGACTGTTAATCAGCACAAGACAAGGTACATCTCAACTTTTTACTTTTGTATGAATAGTGACCTGTGGAAGTCAATGAACAGTTTTTGAGAATTCCTTAGACATACCAACACATTTTTGGATGTATTGGATACGAAAGCACATCCTCTTCATGCTCTCATACAATTCATAAAAAAACGGTCATGTAACCAGGTACTTTTGGTAATTCTCACATGCTTCTACAACTAATGGGATAGTTCCGAGTTATATGTGACGCATGGAGAGACGCTTATTCTTTGCCCCTGTGGCTTCCCTAAAATTAGTGGAGGTAATGTGCTCTTAAGATCGGGGCCAAACACGTACAATTGCGTATATAAGGCCACATCACAATAGCTTACGGAATGGCTGGAACCAATCTGTTTGGTCTTAAAAGATACTTGATTTCTTCGATGTGGATGGTTCAGTATGTACCAGGAATCAACTGGGTCACCTTAGCCGCACCTTCGCCAAGCACGAATGTGCAGCTGAGAGAAGCTACTGACAACCACTGCTACCACATTGTAGTGACCAACGATCGTATGGCTTCTCTAAGAATCCCGACTGCAACTGTGTTTTCTCGCTTGTCTGTTTCTTATGCATGATTCCGTGTACGTCTACCATAGGAGACCTGGTACGAATTCAATGCTAATTTCTTTAGTCGTGCAACTAATTGCACGCAGCGGATCTCTGCTATTCTTCTAACGATTCATCTGTCATCTCATTCTTCAAAGTCCTTTAACCTGGACCTGTTCGTGCGTTGTTTAACGCACTCGAAGGTTCCACGCACTTTTCGCTCGGCGCGCTTTTGAGTGCCACCAAGTGGGCTGGGGCTCACCTCGGGCTTCTTTTCTTGGTTGATGCTGTCGGTGCCAGATTAGACTAGAACTAACCACTTACCATATTTCCAAACGTTGCTGAAAATGTACGGTTTGTTTCGCAGCCCTGCTGCGTTCTTTTAGTTCGATGCATGTTGGGACTATATTTTGACCGCTCTTCAGGAAAAACGTTTTAAATTGTTAGTGAACGAGGATCGAACACATAACTAATTGTCCACTACAACTTTGAGAAAATTCAAATTGACTTCGGCTTTCTCAAGGCTAAAAGGCTTGCTGTTATTCTATAATGTAGATGTAAATTTCCAATTCGATGAAGAGCCCCACAGGCAGAATGAAGTGGGTTCATCCCCTAAGCCTAGTGATCGCAGACACACATGATCATGCTAGAGATAACTGAGCTCTGTCACGCCATCAACAGTTGTAATCTCTACAGACACTCCGAAGACGTCATTTTTATTACCAAAGATAGTGATGATACTTAGACACTTAGTTGAGTTCATTTGGGCTCATCTCAATATTACGTTCACTGTCGGTTTAGAAGCTAACAACGGAGTAATTTTCCTAGATGTTAAATTGACTTATGGAATGAATAGATCAGAGATCGATTTAAAAGAAAAAAACATGAATTAGCCAACACGAACGCCTCCGTAGTTTTTTCCTCTAAAGAACAGGAGGAACTTCTATTGCTACTTTGCGAAAGCGTGCAAGATTTACACACCGGATGTACCGCAGTGCGAAGGTCAGCTTGGTGAGAATGGAGATCCTTAAAGAGAGAAACAGTAAGTGAAGAATAAAGTGTGAACTAACTCAAACGACGGATAAAAAACCTGTTTTTAACAAGGTGGAGGTACATACGACATTATCAGCGGACGAATTTCAAATACAGCTGAGTGTTTTTCATGCGGACCATGTCATTTTATCGTTCAATACCTGCATGATAATTTTGTCAAACACGAAAGTTATTTACTTAGGCTTTCTTCGTCACTTTGCTTTGATCATCTCATCACCATGTTCATCTTTCAGCAGTGCGCTTGCATATTATGCTCAAGATGCTGTTGGTTCTGATGAGAACTCACGGGGTGACGGGGTAATAGGTGGGTGCAGATGGAGATAAAAGAACAGGAAGGAGGACAAAATAAATAAGTAAATGAATAATGGGGCTCCATGGAAAAGAACGGTCAGTAATCTTACGGATGCATGCTCTCCATTGGCTGCGATACGCCGCCACGCCAGAATATTTCCAGCTAAGTAAGTAAACGGTCGAGAACCAACCTGGTGGACGGCATTTGCCAAACCTGATCACCTAGGTAGTCAGCTCTCCAGAGTCCGTGATCACGTCAAGGCCTGACCGTCTTGCGGACTTCTCGATCATTGGCAATCATAACGGAAAACGTATTGTGCGACATGTACTTCGCTAGCACATGGATCAGATGACTCAATCAACGAAGACTGCATTTTTGCTGTCTTGGTTGTCGATTGTGATTGTGCACGTTCATAAGGTACGCGCCAACGGATTGTGGTGTTGCTCACTGTTATAATGTTCTGTGGTATTTCTTTCATTCTTGAGTTGGTAACCTATTTACGTTTTCTATTTCAGCTGTCATACGCCGACTGTTAGATGAATAAAGCCTGTAATACGGGCCTTTTGCTGTTCTGCTTCGGACACGAATCTTTGAATCGGATCGTTCACAATTTATTCGTCTAACAACTACGTGATGGAACAGCTCTTGAGAGGTTTGACACCGACCCTAACGCTTCTAAAGAATTAACTCACGGGTTTTGTACGTTCAATAATTTCTTGTCTTCCTTTGACAATCTCAATCCCACCAAACTGACTACCTTGACCAACTACATCTCGTCCTCGGTCTATGACTATATCTGTGTTGTGTCCCTGTAGTTCCTGAACAGATCAGCTAATCGTATATTCAATCACGCGACTCGAACTGAGAAGACAAACAAATCTTGATGGAATGTTTATCGACTAGAAAAACACGTTGGAGATGAACGCTCAGAGGGATGCGATTAAATGATTAGTCCACAGTAATGAAGCACCAATGGTGAGCTACAGTGTAAATAGAAAACAATGTAAAGATGCGGTAAAATGAATGCAATTGTTTGTTTGGTGGCTGTCTACCTAACACCTCCATCTTGAGTTTACTGCTCATAGGATCGTTGTCGAGGATTCACTTACATGTGCACGACTTGTCTTCGAGGACGATCCGTCCATCTTCTGGGTGTGCAGGTGCTCGGGGGATGTGCCTCCGAATTTGGAGCGGCAGCCTAAACGTCTTGAGATAGGTCGAATGTATCCAGAAGAACATCCAATGGAATAATTCGGTTGGACGGGACGGTCACCGGTTGGAAAGAAGGACGCAGCTGATTTGCATGACGGACCCACACGGAAGATTGCACTTCCACGTCGTATGTGACTCGACCAGTCCGTCGTAGTATGCGGCCTGCGGTCCACATCTCACCAACACCACGATAGTCCTTCGCAAGTACGAACTGACCTAATGAAAACGTACGATTGGTCGCACCATGACGACGATTAAATTGTTGCTCCATGCACCTGTTTTGCACAGATGGTAGTCGTGGAGCTGGGCGTATAACGTCAACAGGTAGGCGGATTTTCCGGTGCATCAGTGTCTCTGCTGGAGACTTGTTGTTTGGTGTGCTGGGGTGCGGGGTTGCTCTGTATATCATCAGAAACGCCTCGACTGTTTCCGGCGTAGTCCCTTCCCCCCTAAGTTTCAAGAGTGCTCGTTTAAACGTGTCAACAAAGCGTTCCACCTGACCGTTATACTGGGGGGTACGGCGGCGTTCGTATATGCTGGATTCCATTCTGTTGACAGAATTCTGCTAATTCAGCTGAAGTAAATGCACTGCCGTTGTCCGACTGAACACCTTCCGCAGATTAATAATGGTGGCTTGGGAACTGATATGGTTCAGTTGAATGACTTCCGGCCATTTGCTGTACGCATCAACCAGTATCATGTAATGTTGCCCGTCTATGGTTCCAGCGAAATCAACATGCAAGCGGGACCAAGGGGTTATCGGCACATGCCACGAAGGAAGATGTGCTTTCCCTGGAGCTTTAGCTGACGCTTGGCACTTTGAATACGTACGAACAATCTGAACCAGGCCCTGATCCATTCTTGGCTAGTATACGTAACTGCGCGCCAAAGATTTCATACGGTTAATTCCGGGATGTCCGACGTAAAACTGTTTGAGTACCTGTTGTTGCAATTCAGATGGAATAACAACACGTTCTGCGAACAGAATGCAGCCATCGACTTCGGAAAGCGAGGAGCGACGTTGGTAGAACGGTTGAAGCTGGAGTTCAGGACATGTCGGAGGCCAGCACGTACGGTGGATGCGGATCACTCTTTGAAGTAGAGGATCGTTGGTCCTGGCATCGCGAACCATAACTGACATAACCGGGAGT
>JTDE01008659.1:11637-25526 GCA_014338405.1 Paragonimus skrjabini miyazakii | reverse complement strand
ATCATGTAACGGCAAAATGGCTAGCCGAGTTGTTAGAGCCAGTTAGACAAAAAACCTAGGGATTCATGATCTTAGAGATTCTTTTAATTTTGTGACGGGACGGTAAAGCAACTAAGCGCAAAGGGAATGCGTTTATTATCGCACGAAGTCACGTCTCTCTTCACAAATATCTCACTAAGTGAAACAATTGAGATTCTCGGTCGGTATATAGAGAGCAGTGACATAAACGTGAGGGTACCCGTAGATGAGCTAAAGCAGCTTTTTTATCGCTGCACTTACAACGTCCACTTCAGGCTTTCCGGTACGTTATATCGCCAAAAGGACGGAGTGGCAATTGGTTCGCCGTTAGGCTCCTTATTACCAGATATTTTTAGGACAAAACTTGAAAATAGTTCATTAACAGTTCACTAACATAAAGTCATTAGCACTTTATAAACGTTATGTAGATGATATTATCTGCATGGTAGACGAATCTAGATGCATCATTGAAACACTGATGCACTTCAGCTGTGCCCACAAAAATAACTGCTTCACTGTGGAACCTGAATCATCCTTAGGTATAGCGTTTTTAGACGTGTTCATGTCACATCGTAGGAACGGTACAGTACAACGTAAATTATATCGTAAAGCAACCTGGTCAGGACATAATACCAATTTTGATAGCAGTGCACCCTTGAGACAAAAGAAGAATCTAGTCTGGTGTTTACTAGATAGAGCCCTGAAAATCTGCTCAGATAGCATCACAAAGGAAGAAAAGCAGTTTATATTTAACACACTCCTTAAACATGGCTATCCAGAACAGTTTTATTTGTAAACACGTGATAATTAGCACATTAGCAAATTGTAGACAAAAACCCGTCTATATTACATTGCCTTTCAAAGGCGATAGCAGTGCTGAAAGTATAACCGGGAGACTTAACGTAGCACTTAACAAAACCTAGTTCGCGACTCAATTACGTGTACGATTGACCTCAACACCAGTTTTGCTTCTCCTGCTGAAAGATATATTACCCGTAAATGCTGCTTCCATTTTTGTTTACCGTATCGTTTGTTCCTGTGGAACAAGCGCTTTAGGTCACACAACAAGGCTACTATCTGAACGTATGCGGGGGCATCATCCGGGGTGGCTAGCTCGAGGATCGATAAGGGCTTGTTCGTCTACGGTCGTTGCGCACTTGGTCGATTCGGACCATCTGATCAACCCGGCCGATTCGTTCAAGCTGATCTATCGAGTCTATGGAGCGCAATAGAAGTAGGTCAAAGGTCGTTTATTAGCCATCGCAGAAGCCACTGCAATCCCCTTACATTCACAAAACATCTGGTCAAAACACTGAACCTTCCGTGGCCATGTATCAGTAGCTCGGATCGATCTGTTACGTAGGAGTACCGATTTACCAAAAATGTTTACAACCCAAGTTATTGGCGGTACATAATTAGACCTCACGAATTTGACTAATTTGACACTAATGATTGCCATCCCTCGCCCTACGGATGTACTACCCCCGGCGAACTCATATAAATACGTTGTATTTAGCCTGATGATGAAGCATTGAAAACAAGCTTGTTTACTAAGCGTTTCTTCTTATGACTAAACCGGGCATATTCACTGTACTTAGACATGCTATAAACCCGGCGAATTCAGCAACAGTGCTTCAGTAACGGCGTTAAATGTATTGGTATCACTTCTCATGTTCTCCTGTTTAAACACGGTAGTAACATTCCTTCACATTAACGTCACTCAGGTACCACCAGGTTTCCAAATGTGACGATCCCTCTGTACTGCACGATATTTCATTCTGTCCCGACATATGCTTACTGAAAACACAGGAGGAAGTGCACCTGCGACGATCGAACGCTTTATGACAGTGAACCAAGCGGCTTATGGCCGAATCATGTTTAGACTTTAGTGTTTAAACCATCAATCCCAACAAATTGGCGTTCATAGTCTGACCTACGACCCACCTACATTGCTCTAACATGTATTTGCCTGATGGCGTTTTCAACTCAGAAGCTGAAGCAACACTTTAACTGACTGATAAGATGACTGTTGCATGCGGTATATCGCGAATTTGTCAACAGCTTCTTCTTTGGTTCCAGCTAAATAGACTCACGACCGGCGACGACAGTATTTTGGGATATCAAAGTTCCCAGTGTCTTCTGTCCCCAGGTTTTATATTCAAGTCGGACAAAAGCAAAAATGCGCACTAGATGAGGAGATGAAGGTTATCAAAATGTGCGGAAATATACATAATATATGGAAAACAAGTGAGGATTTAGTAAACGTTGTTCATATTTGTTAGATCTACACTATCCGAATAACGTGCTTCAGTAGACATACCTATGGCAACTTGCTGTGAACATCCAGAGAAGTACAAAATACACAAATTCAGAAAAAAACTGTAATACTGCTACTACACCGTCTTAAGTAGCTTCATAAATTCATCGGAAGTAAAAGTTGGTTTGGAAAAGTAGCTTAGTTTC
This sequence comes from Paragonimus skrjabini miyazakii, assembly GCA_014338405.1. Lineage (NCBI taxonomy): Eukaryota > Metazoa > Platyhelminthes > Trematoda > Plagiorchiida > Troglotrematidae > Paragonimus > Paragonimus skrjabini miyazakii. Next base: position 23,045 of record JTDE01008659.1, on the reverse strand, counting down.
CGGGTATTCATCATCGGATCAGTTACGTACCATGCTATATCATCCTGGTTGTTAAGTGTGCAAAATCAGCAGCAATTTGTTAGATGATTAAGTCAAACGGTTCCGAAACGGACGGCAATCAGGTGATCGAGTTTATCTCTGAAGGCGTCAACTGAGTGGCATGGAGCCGTGGTAACCGTATGGCCCAGACGAATTTCTTTTGAGTGCATGGCCGTGGATTGCGCAGCTGAATTCCCATCGTTGCCGCGGTTATAAGAATGGGAAAGTTAACTCTTAGAGGCATATGCGATGACTTATATGAGACTCAATTGTAAAAAAATCAGAGCGTTGACCGGATTCGAATCAACGACAGAAACACCAGACCCAAAAGCAATAAATGCTGTGCCGGCTGAGCTATTAAACCAGGCCACAAGCATGGAACCCTCACATTATGACTCTGTAGCTCAGCTGACAGAGCGCTTGCCACGTTTGGTCCTGCTGTTTCTGTGGTTGTTTGTATCCAAGTCGAGTCCTTGATTTTTCCTAATTGGGTCACATTTAAATAATCAAATGTGTCAAACTACCTATTGACAATACAACTTCACCGCCCAATACTGACGTTGATGAACTAAAATGTAAACTGTTTAAGAAATTCTGCCGGAACAGTGGATCCTCTGGATTGACGAATGAGTAAGTCGTGAATGGACTGGACAGCCATTTGCGGTGAGATTTGGTGTCCTGAGTCAACGAGATGCATCAGAATTGCACTCGGAATTAACTTCATCTCGCCTTTAGTCGGCCATGGTGGATGGTGCTCGCGTATCCATTTGCGAATGGCTCCTGGTTGTGCGACCGACCTAACCTGCATTACAGAAACACGTGAAACAGTCTACAAAAATGAGGTCACACATTTAGGCAACATATCTTTACGTTGTAAATAGACTACCGAGTAGAGCTGTACAAGATTCACAGTTGTGCTGCACTATAGGCCTCACCAATCGCGTTACTTATTCTACGAGTCACCAGTTCAGCAAACTCTCAGCTAATATGGTCTAGCACCATGTAAACACCTGTATTCCCTCAGATGAGAGTTTAATTTTTGGTACTGCTGGTTTTATGTGCCTATCGATAAACTGTTGGTGGTAGGCATTCTCTCCGAATATTCACCGTAGAAATGCAAATTCAGCTTCAATTATGTCAACTGTACATAGTTTCATAGTTCTACGTGTCAACTTACGAACGAAGTTTTGTTTCTGCCTGAAAGGTACTCAGCTGGAAATGTGCGCAAATTGGCTATTCTAAGTCCCGTTTCTGTGAATGCCGATCTGAGGTGGACCGTCTATATGACGACTCAGTGCCACATCTAGGAAGGATATTCGTGCGTATTTCTCGGCCTCTAGTGTAAAACCGAGATTGAGATGCGCTATGTCCGTTTGAGTAAATAGGCTTTCTAGGCCACGGTTTCGCCAAAGTACCTCTTGTAAAATGTGCTGTGCACAATAATCCCACGAAGCATAGTACTTTCTAACAGTACCATGAGGATATCTACCAACAATGGACCTAACCATGACCCCGTCGGAACGCCGTCTTTCTGAAAGTGCATTTTTCCATCAGTCTTAGGATAAGCCCACATTTAGACTTATGGAGTGAATAAATTTACAGGGGTAGCCAGCGGGTTTTTTAGGCGGAGCTTTCGTGAACAAACAGAATATATAGTTTGGCGTAGTTATATGATTACTTGTTCTTGGTTTTGCTCCCTTGGCAGCCATGATGACATATATTGTTAAGCATTTGGTTTGATGATGAATAGCCATAAACAGACTGTTCGTCACGCCATATTTACTTCTGAATTCTATTACACTTCAAATACGAAGTTCAACGGTTTCACTGAGCACCTTCTCTCCATAAGTACTATCTGTTCGTATGATGTGTCAGTGTATTTCATTTGTCAATTTGCAATCTATTGTAACTGCTACACTTGCCGGAGCTGGGAATATTTGCGTACTGAATACACTTGACTAGCCGTCAAACAGTGCTACCAACAGCGCAGCTTTCAGTAACCATTTGTAAATCTTTTCCAGTAGTATTGTCCTTCCCTCTTTCACTGCTAAAACCTTCAGTTTGCTTTAACTATAGTTAACTTCTGTATAACTACTAACGAATAGCATATAGGCGGAAACCGTAAATTCATTAGGTCCTAGGAAAACAAGTTTGCTTATAGATGATCCACTGAACGTTTCTGAGCCGTCAAGTTGTTCGTTAACTGAGTAGTTCTGAAAGTTAGTCAGCCAACAACCTGCAAGACATGAACGGACCAGGTAGCTGACAGCACATGGTTTAAAGCTTTAATATTTGCGCGCCATATAATATGCTGTCAGATAACCAACCCGTTTTTACCGTAAAGGAATGTCATCGGTGTGGAGAACGGCTGACCAAATCACACGGCAAGATTACTGGTTTTTGGTGGGTTACCTAGTTTGTTTAGGTACGTAAACAGGAAGAATGGTCTGTAGGTTTTCAACCGAAGTGCACGTTGTAACTGTGACCAGTGAAGTGCCCAATAAAGAGATGAATCTGTTTCATGGGACCACCTCATCACGTTTTCTCTCACTCTTAAATCGACGACCAAAAGATTTGCGCCATTAATTAAGTTGAACTAACAGAGAACCGCGCTGTGGTGAGGGGCACCGGGCCCAGGCCAAGTACACACAGATTAAACCTGAACTGATTGTCATACCAACGTAGTGCACGGACATCTTGGATCAACAGGCTGACAGTCAGTTTTGCATAAATATGTCGTGCAGTATGCTTCCAAATACAAACTTCTGCCCGTTCTCTGACAACGTCCTACACTAGTAACTAGTTTCGAGCGAACACGCTGGTGTGTTAGAGTTAATAACTATGTGTGACCCGGAGAAACAACCGAGATGATTTACCATCACTGATCTAAGTCCGTTGGTCGACTGAGTGCCAACTCTAGCAACGATAGTTGCACAAACTAGGTGAGTCCTTCTCGGATCAATGACTATCGGCATGCCTCGGTATGACACTCATATCGTACCATTTACGACCGTACAACACAAAATGGAAATTATCTACTCATGATTGTCACATGAAACAAACGCCATCTCTGGTGACAAAGGAAAATGTTCGGAAAATAAATACGAATGTGGAAACATCCGGGGAGGAAGAAACGAATTTTGATGAAAACAAACTGCGCATACAAAATATGTATGAAACTAACAGCTTAGTTGAAGCGGGTTGAGAAAAAGTAATCATTCATTAAAAACCTTAAGAATTGCCAATTGGTATTCAGACAGATCACAAACCAAATAAAAAATTGGTTTCTTGAAAGTTGACAAAACTATCTGACTGTAATCAGTGTTTCTTAGTAATACAGTGCAAAGATTATTGCGCGTTCCTGTACTGAATCCAATTTTCTGACGAGAGACAGGTGACATCATAGTTATAGTGACGTCACATCATGACTTAGAAACCGTCGAATGATGGTTTGTGTTATGACCCGTTTGATCATTGAAAGTTAGAAATGTTCAACGTACGAATGTACGACTTGCGAATTACAAACATGTAGTACGGTAAGTAGTGATATTCAAAACTTCAGAAAAATACAAAGGAAACTTTTGCCTTCAAACGAGAATGTGTCTACTTTCAAACTAAAAGTAACATAGCAGACCAGCATCTACATACATACAGGTTTTGATTAGCCTCAAAGTAGTCCATGTTATTTAATAAATAAAAAACAGAATGGCCCATTCTGATGGCAAGGAAGAAGCGTGTAACAAACCTGAGTTTCAGCAAATTGCGACGCACAAACAAAGTATTTTTCGAATAAACCTTCGAAAATTACAAAATCTCCGGAAATGACAGACTTTTTCTAACACTTTCCGTTTCAGTGTTAGTACCAGACCGGTCGAGACAAGTAAGCTTATTGTGTTTCTTTCTCATTAGATACGACACAGTAGAGATGATTATATTTTCTAGGTTAAACCAATCGGGAAGCTGCCAGTGAGTGGTTTTTCTGGCATTGAAATTAACAGTGTAGATAATCGCGTGATTGATGTGGTTGAGTATGTTTCTTTGAGTATGTATCTTTCTTGTGAACCACGAATGTGGATGACACAAGAATAGATTATTCAGAAAAGCAACATGGAGTGTATATATTCGAATGCCACATCGAACACAAACATTTATTTGCATATATCAGTAATTCCGGAACGTCACCGTCGCCGGTGTGACAACTGTTCATGGAATAACGTCATTTCTTGACACAGTACATTTTAATATATTTTTCCTGTATTCTACCGAGTTACTGTAACTCAACGTGATTATTCAGTATGATTATTCACCGCCACTATACTCATATCTGAGCTGTTGTCAATTTGTTCATTGTTACTGTAATCTTATTGCTTTACTGTAGACAGAACAGCCAATGAAATTCCGTTAGAGAAGCCTATATCTCGGATAATACGTGGATTCCACATGACACTGGGCTGGGAAAGCAACAGAGTTGAACTTTGATACATGCGAGCTCTTCACGTGGTTACCTAACTCACCTAATAGACGGCATACCGAGTATACGTATACAGTTTCTTTCGCCGGCACATATAGCAGAAACCCGAGTTTCAGACAATTAGTTCAAAGAACCACTAGAAAAATGATATAAGCTATATCGATTTTGTATGCTCTCAACAGCACTAGTGTTTATTTGATAGTCCAGGTTGTCACTATGAAGTCACGGTCACCGGAGTAGCAGATTGGTTTAGGAGTTATTGTCCTTCGTTACTGTGCTGTCTTTTGTATTTGGTTGAAACTGATCGGTCATTTGTGTGTAGGCCTCCTACAACTACGTGTGTGTAATGCTCATAAGATCTAACAAGGTCTAATCTCGCTTCTCTGTGGTTGTCATTGTGATCAGCCGTTTGCTGGCCGTGGTAACTGCTTGTAAATTTGTAAACCAATCACAAGTGACAGATCACTTTCGGCTAACAACTAGGTGACCAAAGTTTTTCCTTAAGGATTGCCCTAACTGACATAAAGAAGGTCCAATTGTAGAAACTAAAGTTACTGATGAGTAGTAGGGGATTTTTATTTTCATATAGATTGAACAACACCCACAATTGATCGCAGCTGTCGTGCCTAACGTGAGATCAATGGCGCAGTGGTAAACACGGTTTCCTCATGAACGGCATGTTCGTGGTTCAAGTCCCGGCAGTGGCGATGATATGCACTACTGACGAGCTCTAATGAGAGCGAAACTAAAGTTAGTCAGCTGACCGGGATTGGTAGTCATATGTACTATTTTTATTCGGTTGGCATGAACTCGAAGTAACCCCGCCCACGGCAGTGTAAATATCCGACTAGACAATCACGTTTAAACTTAAAGGTGCGCTGATTGAGAAATTTCTGACCTTGGAGATATTACCAGAAAGATGCACTTACATGAAGGTACTTTAATACACTACCGATGAAGTTCAGGAAAATATCCGGTGACGGCTAATCAATCAGACTTACCTCAACTACTCAAATCGCCTTGCTTGTAAAACAGAATTATAGAGCGTTTCGTGGGTTTGAAAAATATGCATGAAAAATGTTCGTTGCCAGAGTGAGTTGTATTCATTTTCTCTGAGGTGACGCAAAATTTTAGAACAAAAGTTACGATTAAACTTATGAAAACTGTGTAAATCCAAAACTGGATATAAACCTCCTGCTAATGCTAAATTTGTGATCAAACTGGCTGTAAATTCGTCGTCCGTTTCTGCTTACGACGATGTAGGTTATTAACTTGATATGTTTGTAAGCCCCGATGAGTTGCAGTCATGCTTGCTAGAACAATAGCTGGTCTTCATTTTATTAGTGCACCCTACCCGTTCAAAGGTTATGGCACCGCATTCTGTCCAAAGTTTGTACAATATTGGATTGATTTCGCGTGCAGTCGTCAGCTAAACATTGTTTTCAGAATGATTACTTAATCTTGGAACTGTTTGCTCACATATCACTTATGACCATCAGAGTTTGAAGAATTCAAGTGATTATGTAGCAGGCTTCAGATATGCAGTTAAAGAAATCTCTGATTTTAGGTTACAGAATGTGAATATCCTACATAGCATGTGAACATTATACGTGAAAACCAGAATGCCCGAACAAAACGCTGTCTACGTAAGTCTGTATGGATCACAATCAAGAATAGCATTCAGGTTGCCGGTAATGTATAAGCATTTTCATGAAATGAAGTGTCTATAAAGCCGAACGTAAACATGAGTACAACTCTGACTTGAATATAACCATAACGCTGGAGAAAAGATTTCACGTTTCATCTGAACTAACCAAATTTAATTGTCTTCCTAAACCCTCCCCTCTCAACTCGCTATGCCCAGAACTGTGAAAATCGGACAACAGAAAATAGATTATTGCGTATAATGTTTAACACCGTTGACTGGTGGAACGATTTTGACATTTGAGGTGTGCCGAGTCATACGAAACTTGCTGCATCCTCATCACGCATATAAAAATCAGTTTGATCAAACAGATATCGTTTAACCGAGAGAGGTAGCACGTGACAAGTGAATCAACAATTGTGCTACTGCCTTCCTCTGTCCTACAAACGTTCTCCGCGATCCCATCAAAGTATTTTGAACAACTGCGCACATTCTCATTAAAACAGCGGGTCACCAGAGTAAGTGATGAGCAAAAACAAAGCTGAATGTAGGTAAACAAAGTCGTCCTAAGTTCACGTATTGTTGCCTGGAGGAGAACAAACTTTGTTTGTACCTTCCATTCTCTTTATTAATCGGGGAAAAGGTTTGTTGGACGGTTTATAGATGTAAAGAAAAAATGAGTGTAGGTAGATAAGTATAATTGAGGCGCGCTTCTCGAGGCCGGGTCAAATGAACTCGACACGAGAATTTTTGTTAATGAAACGTCAACCCGCCCAAAGGATACCAAATAGACTATGGAGGTTAGAGTTAAGCTAAAAATTAACTGTTTGTCTTTTCTCAAGTGTACCCATTCGTTATTTATAGTAATATCTTAAATGGATCTGCTTCATGCCAATCATACCCGCTGCTCTACCATTTTCTAACCATGCGTCAATAACTATTCTTCAATGTTTATTCACTCTAGGTATAGATTACATCCAAACCCTTCTGAAACCACAAACGGAAACAAATTTCCTTCAGAGTGGACCTAATACCGTCTCCTCAAACTTTCATGAAAAAGAACTGGCGGCTGATCTTGCATGTGAAGTAAAGTACTGGCGGCCGGAATTTTTACATGACTAAGCTACTTAAGTTGCATTTAACCGTACTATTTCCGGTAAAGTTCTTTTCTTTCTCGAATTTCCGGCTGCGAGTCCTTTCGAGTTCCCTTGACTTTGGATAGTAGTATCTTTGCACTTGCTGGTTATGCATCTGCTCTCTGAATCGTTAAATTGTATTAAGGAGTACTAATGTGACGTTAAAACTCTCTTCTGCAAGTGAATTGTCGGATTCCAGCATTGTTGAACTATAGCACCTTTTCCGTAAAAGGTCCTTAAGTATTCGGCCCAGGGTGAAGTGGCGTCACACTTACAGAGTGCTCCCGTAGTCTTTTCTGCACTTTAAGACTATTCATCGATTTTTCGCTTGGAATGCGTCAAACGTTTGACACATCTGTTATCTGAGCACTTATTCCTGAATGTGACCAGAACATCATTTCACAAATTGTGCTATCGCATTGTTGGATCCAAAGTGTGCCGTACGAACAGATCCCAGCACAAAACAGCACATTTCAGTAAGTACCAACGTTCCGTTTCGTTGGAAACTGGACCATTCTGGACTAGTAAGTCGGTTTGAGAAGCTAACAGAAGTATAAACATGACTGCCATTAGCCCGATTGGAATAACCGTTTAAAACCACACACGGCCTCTATTCTTCTCAGCGAGACATTTTGTCTTCCGCATTTTACCTTTCATGAGAGCCATATCCCGTGGTAGAATGAACTTTTTCTGATCATACTATCGTCTGTGGGGTTCACGAGGGCAGACTGTCAAAACGAGTTGGTAATATGCATTTTTACTCTTGGTAATACACCAATTTCACGTCATATTCCTTAAGTATACAGAAGCATTCACCGGAGGTCCCAGGGTATAACGTGAAGTAACATTTACATTACATAGACCGACAATTCGATTCTACTTGAAAGTATTCGAACAATAGCTTAGTCCATTTGAACATCACCCACAAGTGATCGCAGCTGTTGCATTCCCATAGACTATCCAGTCAGCCCCTTTCGGAACGCACGTGCGCTTGCCCTTATTAATGGATGAAGTATTCCGGCATGTGTTCAATTAGATGGGGTTCACCACCAAATTTGTATCATCCATTCCGCTATCCATCTGGACCACGTCAACAAAGAACGGCTTGTGATATGACATTGGTTCGTTTTCATACAGTCACTGAAACTTCCTTGTGCAAAGACCATAGTATCCGTTTCTACTCCGCTCTGAGCACATTTCCATTCAGCCATTGTAAATGTTCCACTCTGAATGTTCATTGGATTGTTTGTTGTCTCAATACCGGTTCAAACTGTACTGCGTGCTCTCAGACTGTATCCATATAAAATTTGGTGAGTCATATTAGGCAAGGTTGGGTACTTCTTCGATTGACTATTAGACTTACTAAATGCGTTCTCTTGATCATCAACCGCTTACAACGCTTAGTTTTCGTCATTTACTACGAAAACTGTTCATACTACGTCCATCGATCCGGACCATTAAATACTGAATCACTTGGCCATCCCGCTTAGCCAACTGACCTTACGCAATTTGAGAAGGGTAAGGCTGTTCGAGATTTGGTCGCTTCTCTACCTGATTAGTCACATCTAAGCCAAATAATTTGCAACATCCGAAGCTTTCCCTTGTCCACGTTCAGTATGATATTTGGTCAAAATTTTTGTAAGGACATCCACCGTATCTTGTTTTTGTCGCGCCTCAGATCATTACATCGTCCATCACAAAAAAACACACCTAATATTTCATCCAGCAACTGTAATAATCACATTCAGAAAGGCTTCCTTGATAAATGCAGTCAAAATGGCAGGTCCACCCACTGATATAATCGAAAATGTATTCCGTAAGTTATCAAACGATTGTATTTTTATCAAACGTGACTCACAGAAACGTCAGTACCGTGTCAGGTTTCATGGACTATTAATCTTTCGGTAAACTGGAAGAGTGTGGTGTCCGCACGGATCTGTTGCTTGAAGCTATTCAGTTCAAACTTACAAAGTGACCATTTCGAACCCTTTTTAAACAACAAACCGTTTTCATTATTGTCTTTGGTTCCTCAGAAGTAATGCTGTTAACCGAATTTTGCCTGTCACTGATAACAAAAGGATGTCCTACCGAATACACTAGTTGGCCGGATAGCCGGATAAAATTTGGTCTACTTATCTGCCATATTCTATGTCAGTTGCTTAGTAACGCTCAGGGATTCATTGGTGGTGGTGATCTCAAGTTGATAGGTTTGAAAAGAACTCTATTATGGGTAATTAAGGTACCTGGCAGACGTTAGAAAAAATGAACCTACTTTGTGAAAATATTTACTTGAAAGAAGTGTTATCTTACATTACGCAAAAGAAGGGGCCATTGACAAAGGTCTGTTTTCACCTAGTTTTCATTCTATTGACAGTTCAATCAACCAACACGTGTAGATATTTACTCGTATTACTGAATGAAACATTCCGGCGATTTTTGAGCTCACCGTTGCTGACTGTCTTAGGCTGTGATTCATACCCTTTTTGAAATTTGAATCCACTGTCCACATAGAACACACCAAAGAAGAATGAAAGAATCCGTGTCTATTCCGACTGATTTACGAGTGTTGACGAGGCTTGCATGCGCCTATAGTCTATGCGCTCTCTTCCGAGCAGACCATTTCTTATTGTGTTGCTGCCGCTAACTCAGCTGTACACGGACCGCACCCTCACACTGACTAGCTCCAAGCGTATAATTTATCGTGTTTGGCGGGGATCAGCTGAACGTCAGTCGTAGTTTATCTTTATCCTAAGGCAGGATAAAGTTTGAACACAGGGTGTGCAAGTGTTTGTGTGTGGTCTTCGGAACACCGCTGAATACCATTTTGCTGTGATGTAGCCTTTAATTATTCAGTCTGGAAATCAACAAGAACTGAACTGTGTCAGGAATGGAATTCTCAGTTTTCAGAAATCTCCGTCAAATTAATCGTGTCGAATTCTTCAAATCACCATTTATTGTGAAAGCGCAAACCCATATACATTACGCATGCATATATAATCTGCCATATGGTTATAAAACTATCAGTCTGTCGACAAACTTTTCATACCTTTGCACAGGTCTTTTTGGCGTTTGCTCAAAAGAGTCAAAATGATAGTTTTTTATATCAAAAAGATGGTGTTACCTGATATAAAACAGTAAGAACGCTATAAATGCCCTTTTCTCGTCTATGGAGTATTATGTTGTGTCTGCACCTTCTTGTTCCGAAGTTTAATGTAAAAAGTATTACGCAGACGCACGGATATTATGTTTGTTCTCACTTTTTTCAAAAATACCATGACTTCGACAACTTATTTATGTGTTCTCTTCTCTCTAACTTCCAATTTGATCTACTTTTCATTTAATTTACCATCATAATCTTTACCCGAATTTTTGTCACACCACATGCAACAGTTGTTAGTGCCATTTGTGAAGATTGCGTAAAGATAGAGGAGCCAAGGGAATTATTTGTAATTATGCTGGATGTTGAGGTAGTCATTTTGTAATGTAATATAGTAGACATGGTTGTCATTTTTGGAATTTTTTTAAATCAAGCTAAAGGGGACCGTCTGAGAAAGAAAACAAAACGACCGCAAATGAAACAACAATTCTTTCGAAATCTGATCTTTAGTTTGTGTCACGTAGTGCTCGCAGTGTGAGTAACTTTCAGTTAGACGACGCTTCTAACTTGCCTAATACCCCTCTGGAAAAGCATGACAATCCCAAGTTGCGTGTATGTTTAAATAAATCTTGCATTTTTCGCATAGATTCTGATCATCACAGACAGACAAACGTATAGAATTTGAAATATCCTTCGTACAGTTCAAAATGCTGTGTGATGTGTCACCCCAAAATGCATAATACTTTACGCAAGAAGTTACTTTTAGATTTTACTTCCACACCATCAATCGATTATGAAACAATTAATGTTAGAAAACAAAATATGTTTCACAATCTCATTGATTAGCAAATTTTATCGTAATCACGGTTGATTCCACAATGTCATTGAAGGTTCCACTGACACTATACAAAATTTTGATAGATGTGGTTTACATATAGATTGAACATCACCCACAATTGATCGCAGCTGTCGCATTCCCATAGACTTTCCAGTCGGCCCCTTTCGAAAAGAAGCACTAGA
>JTDE01008658.1:3143-18343 GCA_014338405.1 Paragonimus skrjabini miyazakii | reverse complement strand
GTTGGTTGGCTTTCCACCTTTACTCTCCTTCTGCTTTGTTAATATATTGTATCGGCCAATGGCTGTCGTCGTGTAGTAGATCGCATGCACACATACACACACAATTGCTTCATACTGTCATGAGCAGAGTCCAGTTGTTTTATTCTGATTTCCCCAAGAGGGCCACAAAACAACAAACAGGATCATGAACTGCCTAACTAGTGTCAATATGTGCCAAAACATATAAAATTGCGTATCTACACAAAGTAAAGCTAAACTGAATCCAACAAAGCTAAGGCCAGAACAACAAGGTCAATACACAGTTACAAAAACGCTATCAGTTTTATATCACATCCTTTAAACAGGCGTGCAGCTACTACACGAAAAAGCCACCACCGCTAGGGACAGTAATGCGTCAGCGGTTGACGTCAATGTGTAGCAGCACGTCAACAATGTCGCTTTAAGAGAAGACATTACAATCAAAATGACTGCATTTCTGAGATGCATTAGACAAAGGCAACATTCGTCTAATTCGTTCACAATACTTTTTGTTTAAGATTTTATGCTATCCTCAAAAAATGACCCGTCATTCAATGGTACATGACAGATAGTCGCTGTAGATATCGGTGACTTCTTTCCGTTCAGAACATTGGCATCTATACTCTTCTGATGGATTGACTTCCATCACCTTATTCAATGAAGGTTACGGTATTTCGGTAATCCATTTGTTTTGATTTATCATCTCGAAACATGTAGACGGTTTACCGACCTAGATACCCTGTCGCCATAATGTGCGTCTACAGTCGATTACTAGACAATGACTCATTTAGTCTGCTACAGCAGAGGTTGTGTGATTGATCTGTGGAATCATGTATCTGACGTGGGAGATGTCCTTCAATGCCGCACACAACAATCTTAATGAGAGATGTAGAGGTGCAATCTAATGTTTTACAATAAACGCTAGAATGTGTGCCTTTGTGTGCTTAACATTGCAATGAATGTGACTAACTGGAAAGAGAAACTTGATGAACGGTGATAGAGCCTTCCTGTCACGTTACGACCAACAGAACCACTTTTTAACGTGCAATAGATGGTGATCAATAATGTCTGATTGATGAGTCAGTCCTATTTTCTGACTAATAAAATTCAATACAAAAGCATTGACCGCAGAAAGGAAGCAAACTGTACTTTCAACGTCATTCAGATGCTAAATGAATTGAGAATAACATAACGTTACGAGCAAGTTGTAATACTCTACGTTCCAACCACTTCGGGTGGCCTTCCTCAGGAATGTTGTAATCGAAATCTTCAATCCATATATCAGTAACATGTTAAACATGACGCCCAAACTGCCTGACGTCATTCAGTTGCATTGGTACAGGTAAACTGAGATTTTATATCAAATGAAGTGCAACAGAAATTTTGACACAACGAAATATTCACACAACACCATAATCTTTGCAATCAAGTGAATGAGCGCATGTTGCTTACACGAAATAAAATTAGGAATTACGGTCAGTTGACTACATAGGATGACTTCAGATAATCCAATCGCATAATCAAGAACCAGAACCAAAAAATCAATAGGGACTTGGCTGTTTTCGACTCAAACGTTTTGGGGTCACCTTCTCCTACAACTATTCATTTTTCCAGATAAACTGAAACCATATTTTATAATATTTTAATTTTAATTTTCCGTGTTAAAACTGTGCAAAGCTGTTTTTGTATGAGGTAGAATGAGCAAACCTCAACCGCAGATTTAAAAAATTGAAGTCAAGTTTGGGATGCAATGCTTCAAAACCTCGTTTTTTATTCAACTATATTGATTGGACTTCAGCTAATCAATCATACTGTTTGAAACGTTTCTAAATGTAGTCCAGCCTTCCGTTCTTTTCTCAAAGTCAATGGCAACTCACAGATAAAACACCGTTTTACGGTAATCTTAGGCAGGACAATTAAATTAGTTTTACGCGCCTTCCGTTTCTGCTGTCTGGAGTTGGGAACTTTGGGAGTGGGGATATGAACGATCTGGCATTGAGAAGTTTGTTGTGAGCAACTGCATTATAGATACGGTCCTGCTGGATTTCTCGAACAGTTCCAGCTGGAATCCACCAACGCCAGTGTTGAGCATAGGAATAATGTTACTAATTAGTAGCTTGGCGGATTTATGATTTTAGATGAGACAATGGCGTTGGTAGTTTCCAGCTGGTACTGTTAGAGAAATCCTGCCGGGGCAGTCGATTCCATAGGTCATTTGATGGTTTTCGTATGAGACAGTGGGACCGGTGGGTAACAGAGTCCAAATGTGAAATTTCCGAGCTTCCGGTGTGGTTTCGTAGCTCAGCCGGTAGAGCACTTGCCGCGTTGAAGCATGATGTTTCTGTCGCTGGTTCGAATCCAGCCGAAGCCCTGACTTTTCACAGTTGGGTCTCATCTAAAACCATACATCTGCCAAACTCCTCATTAGTAACTTGATACACGACCCAGCCGTCTAAATATGGACAGAAGAACTCGTTTGACAACCACTATCAAATACCCGCTTCCTAACCGCCTCATTGCTTACTTGTTGGGGCCACCCGATATTAGCGATCGGACGCAGACATCAGTAGTCAAATACCTGAAGACAGTTCATATCTTCTACCCTGAGCGACCAAGTTTCGCTGCCATAACGTAAAACAGACCTCATTGTCGCCTAATGTACACGACCTTTAAACATCTGAGACATACCCGTCTGCCACCTCAGGTGTCCTAGATTAGCGATAATCAGTACATCGTTACGATGAAGTATTTCATAGCAGCGACTATACCCGATCAACACGCAAACACAATAAGCAGAAAAGTGGTGAGCTATCTTGTTAGGAGGTGTATCCTAACAAAACAGTCAGGACTCACCGCGCCACATCGATCGGCCGGCCCAGCTCGGGAGGTATGGTCGCGGGTGGTGGCATGGTTCCACTCAGCCAGATTGCAACCGTGCAGTCGAACGCTTGTGCGCTATCTGGGCTGTTTTCTCCCTTTTGCTTCCTGATGCCCCTTGTAAAGTGAGTTTCTCTGAGACCCTGACTGCCATATGTGACTTTTTCATTTGATTCATTCTGTCTGTCGGTCATCTATGGTAATCGTTTTGTCCTATAAATTTAGAGCTTCTGTGGCCTAGTTTTGTCTCGCTCTTCCAATAAACGGTGTTGCCATGTCCCTTCTCATTTCCCCCTCTTTGGTCAAGTGACTGAGCGTGTAACCAAGGCGACGATCCAATATGTCCCCTTGACGATCATGCAGTTCCGCGAAATATAGTCAAGGTTCACGTTCACCGTTTCGAAATCGAAGAGTTCCGCTACTCGATGAAGCAAATACAGATCAAAACATTTGACCGATATTACCAGTTCGGCCAAAAAAACACTCACACAATCAAAGACAGATTGTTAGCTAAAGAAAAGAGATGAGAAGGGATATTGCTATAAATTCTGTTGTCCACTGCTTCTCACCACAATTCACATCGAAGGAACTACAATGGATGTATGTTATAACCGCCAGTTGACCAAGAGAATGACTTGTAAGAACCCCAAGTAGTGAATGCAAGTGAACTGGTGGTTATGCTTAAATTATTCTACCAAAACCCCACTGTCCTTCAGGAAGCCGCAAATGAACAGTTGACCTGAACAGTGTGTCCGAACCAGGCTCGTATGTCATGCACGGAGATCGGTTGGGTCCAGATGCAATGGGACTGAAATCCAGAAGGATGCTCTCAAAGTGCGGGTGACTATATGAGTTGGTAGAATGACGTATCATAGCTTATATGAACAAGAAAGAGAATAAGCACCGCCGAGTTTACCGAGAGAAACTCAGCATATGGCACTGTCCTTTAAACAAGACGAAGATCAGATGTTGTACTTCGGTGCCATCATTACTTCTTCGAAGA
This sequence comes from Paragonimus skrjabini miyazakii, assembly GCA_014338405.1. Classification (NCBI taxonomy): domain Eukaryota; kingdom Metazoa; phylum Platyhelminthes; class Trematoda; order Plagiorchiida; family Troglotrematidae; genus Paragonimus; species Paragonimus skrjabini miyazakii. The sequence continues at coordinate 14,445 of JTDE01008658.1, read as the reverse complement.
GCGAAGAGAACTTGAAACAAACTTTAATCCATCAAAATTTGGGAAAGTTTGTTTTCAGACAAAATGCAGATCGGGTTGACTTCACTGTTTTCGTCATTCTTATAACGCGAGTATTCCCATCCTTCTACTGTTAACAGGAAACAAGTCCTACCTGAAATAAACTTGAGCTGAGGATAAAGGAACACAATTTAAGCGAATAAGGTCAAGACAAAGTTTGCTGCCAGTGCACAAAGGCTTATGGTAGAGTGTTACTCCATCCACGACTAACAATATGGCTATGACAACTCTGAAGCGACAGTGCAGAGCACCAAATGAAGATTTGCAGTAGCATACTCATTAGTACGGTCGACATTAACATATTCCGCAGAAACAGTTCACAGACTGAGACGACGCTCTGTGACAGGTAGTCTATGGGACATGAATTGAACGATCTTGGAGGATAACATCGGGATACTCAAGGTTTCACAATACTGCAATATACTATTCAAATACCTTTTGCTGAATGGAGTTCACTGCTTATATTGCTCCTTCACTATGTTACTGTCCGGAGTTACATTTCCCTCACATTACAAGGTGCCAAAATAGTTGACAATCACCAAATTCCTAGCCGTAATTTGTAGGTGGGTCTCTCTGTATCTGACGGTCTTTGCGCTCTGCCCACCGACCCTCTATATCCATTCAACTCAATGTCCATTTGACAAATTAAATTCTAATTAGTAGGGGATTTTGGTTTTCATATAGATTGAACATCACCCACAGTTGATCGCAGCTGTCGCATTCCCATAAACTATCCAGTCGGCCCCTTTCGAACAGTAAAAGCACTATACCTTTTTCCATACTGGTTTCTCTTTTAGGTATAAGAATTTATCGTTCGTGTAAAAGCCTTTCACTTTAGTGCAGTAGAATTTCTCCATTGTATTTTCAAGCTGTGGAAGTGGCTTATGATTGATCTAGTGGACTCATAGTTTGCGGCCTTTTTGATTGCGACTGCTGTAACGCACCGTGCTGCCGTGCTGTTGGCGCCACTTTTGTTTTCGATTGTGTAAGTCGTGTGCATGTCTTACTGGGCCTTTGGCTCACGCTTGTTTCTATTGTCTCCCTTCACAGGACTGTCGTTGGAACCATTACTTCAGAAGAACGCTGTTCCTCGGTGTCTCCACGTTGCTCAAAGTTGGTTTACGATTGTAACTGGTACACGAAGCCAGAACGTCTGGCTTGCCTGTTACACTGCACGCATTGGCTGCTGCGTTATGACAGTGTCCGAGGGAACACTTTAGTTGTGAAGGCCGTCATGTGGTCCAATCATTGGCTTGTGCTCTCTGTCCCCTCTGAGCTAGACTCTATACCCCGATTGGACCACATAACAGCCTTCACAACTCAGGTGTTCCCTCGGACATTGTCCTAGCGCAGCAGCCAATGTGTGCAGTCGCAATCAAAAAGGCCGTAAAATCTGAGTCCACTAGACCAATCATAAGCCAGTTCCACAGCCTAAAAATACAATGGAGAAATTCTGCTGCACTAAAACGAAAGGCTTTTACACGAAAGATACATTCTTATGCCTAAAAGAGAAACCAGTATGGAAAAAGGTATAGACTCGAGTTTTGCTCTCATTAGAGCTCGTCAGTAGAGCACGTCCTTGCTACTGCCAGGACTAGAACCACGGCCACGCTGTTCATGAGGCAAACGAAACCTATCCCAATCCTTATCTAATTATGCAACACGTGGAATCCTATTTGTTCACATCACTGCGCGCAATTCTTCAGTTACTTCGTTCAGCTAGGATTTAAATCATTCCTGAGTTAATTTAAGGGGGTCTTAGGAACTTTGCAGATTAGAAGAAGATAAAAAATTGCTGGTATGTAATAGGGAGTCCTTGTGTTTTTAAGGCTGAACATTACTTAAAACTGACTGCATCCCTCATCATTCTCATGGGGTTTTCAATCAGACCCTTTTTAGAAAAGATGCACTACATCCAAGTCTCGCTGTTGTTGGAGGTTGTCAGTAGCACATTTCCCTGTCAAAGATTCAGTGGTCAACACAGTTGATTCATGAAAACCTGGCCGGACTTTTAGTCCCCGCCTCCGTAAAGATCTCCACTACTGAGTAGCTTTAACAAGAGCGAAATTCGAGTCTAGCGCTTCTCCTGAAAGATATCGACTGAAAAGTCCATGGGTATAATGGCAGCCTCGACCAATTGTGATTGATGTGCATTTTACAGAAGATGAGAAAGCCAATGGACGTATGTTGGTTGGTTTAAAAGTAACAGGCAAGTTGAAAATTTGCTTCAGCTTCAGAGAGTGAGCAATAGAATAACCGCGAAAAAAAACGTTAGGGCAGAATGAGCTCAATTCCACCACAATGGTGTTGTTGATCAACTTTTCTGAATAATCGGTTTGTGCATCAAATCTGCTCTTGAATCTAACTACCGATGAAGCAGTTATGGCAGAATCTGGTAGGTTTTTCGAGGTTGAATACCCCTGAACGCAGAAAGGTGTTCTCTGCAAATCACACGGTTCATTTGATATTGCTGTTCTACAGCGTTACCCCTGGGATGGTTAATTTCTCTAGGCACAAATAATTTCCTAAGGAAACGTTGGGATTGATAGAGAATCCCATACAATAAAACAAAGTCTCCTGTGACATATCGTTAGCATATTGAGAGCAAACTCAATTTGTACACCGGATCTGGGGAAGACATGGAACATAATATCATAACCCGTTTTATAGCACGAAGTTGTACCTTCTCAATAAAGGTTGTGTCCTTCATAAACTAAGAACGACAAGCTTAGACGTTTAGCCCAAGTTGGAGGTGCACCAGTGGACTTATTGACTGTTCACCTCCACCCTCTAACTGTCCGGAATAAAAGCGATTCACTTTATTGTAAGTTTGGTACTGATGAGTCAATACGAAATGCTTGCATCTGTCACTCTCCGCGCTACAGGTGTTTTGTTCAAACTTCTGAATAGAACTAACTGTTTCAACTAAAGAAACATTCTGAGTGGAACTGTCCCAAAAGTCTGGTGAGTAACTCAAGTGCGGAGTTGGCTTTCCTGACTAATGACATATCGTTCAGGAATTGACCAAAATCGTTTGAGATAGTCGTGTTCAAGCCGCGCTTGCTTGTACTGAAATCAAAGTTTTTGTCTCTAAGTAAGTACTCTATGTAGCCCGAATAATGGAGGTGCATCACTTCACATGTAACTGTGTTAGGTAAGCTATGATTGTCTGTAAGTCAAAGATGTTCAAATCACTCTATTGCTTCTCGCTCTCAATCACATCAACCATTGTACGCCAAGCCTTAGTGTCATCAGCACGTAATAACAACGGGGAATGGACAAGCTGTGTGGTTTTGATCATAAACTTAACAAAACCAGAGGTCCTTATATGGAACCTTGTTGCACTACCAGAACCACTATAGAAGCGAAATACAAATCTGACAGATCGTCAATCACTTTCACCTTAAAGTGGCGATCTTGGAGGTAATTTGTGAACCACAAGAATAAGGGACTTTCTATACCATAATAATGACGCTTCAAGGACAGCATCAAATGGTCTACTATATCGAAGGTCTTAGAGAAATTTGTAAGAACCACATCAATGGATTTGCTTTCATCAGTCACTTTTGTTTAATCCTCCTGATCATCGAACAACTTGGCAACACACGAGAATCCCCTTCGAAATTCACGCTAGCTCTCAGGCAGCTGTGCAAATAGATTTAAATGTTCCCGTTACTGGTCGTCACTTCAACTCTCCGGATCTCCGAGACAACCGATAATTATGCAATCGACTTGTAATTAGCGGGGACACTACGGTTAGCGTGACAATGTGTGCACCCTCCAAGTTTTGGGAAGCTCCCCTTCTAAGACAGATGGATTAAAACGTTCACAGTTTTCTTGAAAACTGTAACATATTTTTTTAATACTAGAGGAGAGTTGAGAGCAGAAAGTGGAGATTTATTTTCACAAAGGGTTGATAATTTTTTAAACGTGATGGGTAGTGTGAAAGTAATTGTTCCCATGACGTCTGTAATGCTGCTTTTAGATATACGTACTGACTCTGTGGAGCTGGTAGCAAATAGCCTCAGATGCTTGTGGCTAAGACCGCTGGAGACTTCGTTATTTTAGTAACCAGGCGCATAATAGCGTAATCTTTTTATTAAGTTGAAACTACACTATTAAATTCAACAGTCTGTTATATTTCTAGTCGAACCATTATAACGCAATTTTTACTATTTCTCAATATGTCCTGACGATTAAAGAGGAAGTTCAACATTTCGGTGCATATATCAACTTCTTGGCCAGACTTTTTTTGCACAACACAACCATCCTGTCAATGTTTTAAAACGATATCATCCTATATTTAGTGATCTGGAGTTTTGACGCGCCAGGCCTTGAGCGGTCGCCATGGCAACCAAATCATTAGGAAATGTCGGTTGTTGTACTTCATTTGTCGGTGTGTTTTTGTCAGTTTAAACTAACCAACAGTTACATAGCAAATTTCCTTCGCAATCTTTTTAGTCTAAATATAAGACCATGATGGAGTATGAAATTTATTTTCGCGTACATGATTTGAAGTAAGCCACATATGCGGAAGGCCTTGGAGCGTATTAATGATCACGTCTTACTGGTATGCAGGACGGGACAAGAACGTTAGTTCGGATAAAATCTGTTATATTCATGTGTTACCTGGGGAAGACATACGTCCTCATCGGGTAGCCCGCGACGGCTAATATGACTTCAATAAGCTTGTGTATAGTAGATATACGGTTAACCATTCATTCACACCGACATAAAAATGAGGTAAAATTCTGGGACTTCAGCCAGCAAAACAATTCGCTGTTTCCATCAGTTGATATACTTCGTCTTAGTCACTCCAATATGAGTCGACTAACATGAATACCATTCAACAAAGTTCTCCACAATGAGTCTGTTCCTAACCACTTCGCCTTACAAATAATTCAAGGCTTACAAGTAGTCGACCCTATGGCCACTATAGGTCAGGTAAGAAAGCGCCTCTGTATACCCAGAAAAAGAACTCTGGTGACCAAGTGAGTGCAACAACTAGTTTTTGGATCATCGGATTTTTCGTATCTCAAAAACTGCTCAAGATAGTCCAGATACCAATTCTGAACCGTTTCCTTCGGATTAGGTCCATCTTAGCTGAAAAACATTCCTTCTGAAACTGATAATGGTATGAACGATTTAGTTTTAGCGTTGTAATCGACCACTATTCTTGATCGATTGAGCAAATTGGTATTACATCACACGGCGGCAACATGTTGTTTACAAACATGAAAAATGCCTTTCCACATGCAAAACGAATGACCTTGGAGGAAATATAAGCGCAGGAAATCATATATGAACCCCCAGATTATCCGTCTCTCAGAAACCAATGAGAACAATCTAGATACGATTTTGGAATAGTCTTCTTTGAGTAACCGTATCTCGACTTTAACATCAGTACATGAGCAAACAACCTCCTTCTGATTCATAAATAACCTCGAAACAAATTTACCTACAAATCGGTAATGTTTAATAAGTCAGTCCAACGTTGTGTTCGTACGACTTTTCAGTCCACCGAGCTGTTTCCTAGAAAACATGTAAGTTGATTGGCGTACTAGTGACACCAGTTGTCTATAAAAAGAACAAAACTAACTACGAAACTATCACTTAATTCCCCTAGAATTTATGGTGTACCAAAAGTCTACAATGCTGAACTACCCGTAGGCTTTAATCTTGGAATGTGTAAGTAATCATACCGTAGTTTTGTTGAGAGTTTACCAGAATTCCTAAAATTTGTAAGTAAATCAACATGAATTGAATGTTGGGCACTTGCAGTGAACATACACCCACTGTCATTAAACATTTTGGTATCCAGAGAGGATTTCAAAGAAGTACTATCAATGGTTAGAAATATATCTCTCTGTAAGAATGTAGCACTCGGAAATACACTCCTTGACAACAGTGTGTACAGGATAAGTAACAGTGCTCTTCTCACATGAATATGACGAACAAATTTTACATCTCCGAACAGAAATAAAACACGTTGTAATGTGTTGGCACTTCCTGTACTCCTACCAGTTGCCAACGTAAGACATGCAAGTTTATACAACAGACGAACGACAACAGAGAGGGAGAAGACATTCAGATATTTACGCCACGTCTAATCTAATGATTACCATGACAGCCTGTCACCTTATTCAAACAGTTTTGCGCACGCAACGCCGGATGGTGAGTTTGGATCAGCAATGCTTCGCTAAAGGTCAGCAGCTTGGAGTTCTGAATGCCTATCCGTAGTCAAAAGCAACTGAGTGAACTGATGCCATAAATGAAACGGGATTGGATTAGAGGAAGTCATGAATACGAAGTCAACAGGTGATTCGCAAAAGGCTACGGCCAGTCGGTGTCAACAACTCGAGCAGACTGATGTATCAGCACAGTGATCAATCGGGATGGCACACTGGCGCAGCATCGCATTTTCTTATAACGAACATCCGAGTACAACAAGGTGTTTAAATGGGTCACGCGTTAAAACGAACAAGCTACAAGTTTAGCCAAGCAGGTTGACAGAAAAGCCAAGACTTTGACACATATTGTATTTCTTTATTTTACTGATGTATTTTGCTGCACAATAACCCACAGAAACTCAGTGGAACTGAGGTTTGCCTTGTGCCAAAAGTTCTGCTTTTGTTTTCATTCCAAATGGTAGCAGACTTCCAACAATAAGATAACTAGTAATCGATTATGTGGGGCTTCGAACAACGGATTAACTGGTTTACGATTGTTGCGATACTAGTTGTTCTGCTCAGTTTGAGGAGCCTTCTACCATACGCTTAGACAATTATTGATCTAAGTTGAAAACCATACATGGGTGATCGTAGTACTCGCATTCTCGTAAACTGTTCAGCCAGCCTATAGAAAAAGGAAGCATTGGATTAAAGTTCCGCTCAGGCTGAGATTATCAGTAGTGCACACTGTTGCCACGACCGGGATTTGAACTTCGGCCACACCTCCACTAAGTAACCGTGTTGATTACTGCGCTCGGCTACATCCATTTATGAGTAATGTTCAGGTCGCCCGACCGCTCCGAGTAGATACACAGTAACTACCCTGTCCACTCAGTGTTTCAGCTGGCACATTGTTCGATGAGTTTGGGTGGTCCGTTCTTGTCGCTGGTTCGAATCCAGCTGAATGACAGATTTTTCACAAGCAAAGTAAGTAACCTGCCAAACTGCTGGTTAGCAGCGCATTCGTGTGCACAGAAAGAAGTAGCTGAAACAGACACTCAATTTCTTAACTGTAGACACAGTGTTGGAGTAGAGTTGAAACAAATGAACGGTTTGACAGTGGAAAGTTTAGTTGATAATCTTATTCAGTTTTTAGTGATTGTTTCACTTGGGCAAGTCAGTAATTACTCCAAAGAGATTCTGTAGTCCATGAAAATTTTTTTACCTGGCGTCACAACAGCGCTGTAACTACATTCGCACACACCTCCTTGGATGCTCTATATCACCTTGATGGAGTACGATGACAATAATTTCGATTCTCACTACACGTGGTCCACTACTTTACTTCGGGTCAGTTATTCATCTGCTAGTCCCCTAACTCATGGTAAGGCCATGGATTCACTGTCATCCATTTTCAGTTGAGTCGTATTGCTGTCTATTCAGCACTATGTTGGATTATCACAAACTAGTAATCTGGCTGTTCTCATTTCTGTGTTTGTGAGCCTGCGATCACCAAAGATGAGGTACCCACTCATATGTGCGCCTCACTGGTGAACTCAGGGCTATCACACAACTGAGCCATCACAGCACCCCTCGTGACTTGCTGTCCCAAGACGTGATGTTGTGTTCTGACAGCCGAGGCATCACCAAGACTGTTACCTGAAGCGTCTGGCTTTGCAGAGGTTCGAATGAACTCGTTCAAAATTTACAGGTCGCTGTTCAGTCAGCTGGAGCATCACGAAAACTCATCACCACACCTCCAATGCGTTCGTCCATACACTTTCCAGAGTTATCTTTCTGAACCTGTCATGTATGTAGTCAGGTTAGTTGTCTCTCTAACATGTCATATCCAATATGTAACATTTCTCGACATTCATATCCCTTCGATCCACATTTCATAGGTTGATGTGAACTATAAAAGCAGCTATGTTTCTTTGATCAGCACCCGGCACAACGCCTGACAAGAACCACTCGACACCAAACCTGACATGGAACGTCCGCCATGGTTAGCGGTTGCGACTTTGGGAGCAACTTTAATGTCGGTGCCGCCAACACATTACCTGTGTCATTGTTTGGCATGATTGCCACAAACACTACCACAATTAATCAGGTTTTGTCACCTGTCTATGCGATGCTTCCACAGGAATGATAATTCACTGCTGCACATCATGCGGAACACAGCCTGCCTCGACGCCATCAAGCGACCTAAGTAATACGCAGCCCTACGATGAGGACCGTCGACTCCAGGGCCTGTACAGCTTCATTCCGGAAACGAATAACACGCGAAGGACTAATCTCACATCAATACATCCGTGCGTCATACTCCATAAGCTTCTACTGTCTCAACTGATTATTCGCAACAGTCGAAGTTATTTCTATTGCGTTATTCAGATTTAGATACGTCTTAAGATTTTGTCACAAAGCTTTGTTACTCACATATAATCATTATACTGTTATTAATGTTTCATGTATGTGGTTTCACTAACACTACTCACCTTATGATCATAAGTAACTTTTGTAACAATAGCTTATGCAATGGCGGCTACTTTGTTACACTTCGATCGCGTTCGTGAGCGGCTTTCCTCGTGTCTCTCATTGTCGGTGTCCAGTATGTCGTATGCACGTTCCCCGCACACTCTGGTAGAATGATTTCTTGGAACTAGAGCTGTAACTGAGTGTTCAAAGTACGTAGCTTCGTCTCATAATGACGCTTTTTGAATCGCCACAGTGATTAATGTCCGTAGTTTTCATATTCTGTGAGTGTTTCAACACCCTCATTACAGTATGTTCCCCAGCCCCTTTTTCATTATCAAAGTAGACTCTTTCCCCACCTAGATGGTTGTGGCAAAATAACCGGACAGAAAAGAGAGTCGCGTATGCTCTTTAAAACTGTGCACTCGAGAGAATAAGGGCAATCGAACTTCCAAGTATCACGCGTCCTCATTGAATGACGGCCTGAAAACGTTTACAAGGAGCATTTGACTGACCTAAGTCCAGTATTCAGACTCGTGTCCAAACGAGGTTATTCCGAATGGAATGAATAAATCGATAACCGATTTTGCACAATTTTTAACAAGGTTAGTGAGTTTCAAGTTGAACATCACCCACAATTGATTGCAGCTGTCGCATTCCCATAGACTTTCCAGTCGGCCGCTTTCGAACAGCAAAAGCACTAGACTCGAGTTTCGCCCTCATTGGACCTCGTCAGTAGTACATATCATCGCAACTGCCGGGACTAGAACTGCGGCAACGCTGTTCATGAGGCAACCATGTTTACCACTGCGCCATTGACCTCACATTAGGCACGACCGAATTATCACATGTGGACTCTAAACCCCTTTCGCATGTGAGTAATGATCAGGTTGCCCGATCGTTAGGGCTGTTTTCGAGTTTCTTTGATTGTACCAGATTTAAAGCTAGTCTTCGGATTATCTCATTATTCCCAAAATTACCAGCATGTTTTGTACGGTGAGGTGAATTAGTCATTACCCAATCATGAACGTTTGGGAGATTGCTGCGCGTTTTGGAAGAATATTGAAGCAAATCGCAAAATATGGTTTTCGTCAATAATAGGATACATTTAGTACGAATGAAGTCAAATCGTTTGGGCATCGTGTTTAACATGTTACTGATAAATGGATTGAGAATAACACAGCGTTACAAACACGTTGTAATACTTTATGGTTCAACCACCTCGAGTGGCCTTCTTCAGGAGTGTTGTAATCGAAATCGATTTCGATTGGTCTGAGGAGTTGTTCATTGCAAGACATCCATTACAGGCATGTGGAAATTTAGAACGAACGCAAACATTATTTTGCACGGCTGCAGTGTATTCATCTTCTTTGCAGTAGTGCAGCTACATTTGCTTTGGTGACATGCCACACAGTGTATATACACGCTTCCAATAGCTCTAGTCCATGGGTTTTTTGGCGTTGAGGCTTACCTTTTGGTTTCCGCGTATACGAGTCCTATTTATTACTCAGGAGCGAAGCTGCATGTTATACAAGTATACGATCTGTATACGAAGGCTACCTGAAAGAGGAAGCTGTGATCAAATGTGAATGACGTTCAACTTGAAACTAACTAAATCCCCGACTGCTCACCAGTAATCTACACGTTTGCGACTGATGAGAGTAAACGAAATGTTAACATATCGCAGCATATGTCTTCTTTCTGCGCTGATGAAATAGTATCTTAGACGTAAAATCTGTAGAGATAATTTGTTTGATATTCTTTCGTGTTTCAAACCTGAGAAAAACTTCGTAACAGCATTTAGATCTAGGCTGTCAGGGAATAGTTGTAAAAATTAATTTCGTCTCTAAGTCTTTCGGTGGATCTGATGAAGACACTATACAGTAGAGCCATGATCAAGAAATTTAAACACCTGTGAAGTACAACATGGTAGACAACAAAGTAACCCGGTCAGTTTTGTGCAAAAATCCTTTTTAAAGTTCTCAGTAATTGCCTGAATGAACTTGTCATTGTTCAGGTTGCCTTTGGTTCTGGAAATGTGGCAACGTTTCTTTTTGAAGGTGAAGTAATGTCTGATGAATTATCAAGCCTTTTAACATTAGTTCATCTCTCCTGTAAAAATGCATAAATATCCGGACTGTTTTGCACCCAATAATAACAAATGATAAATCCGGATTTCCAAAGATGGTTATGTGAGCGATAAAAAATCAAAAGAACTATTCCCAACATACTTTAAGCGAATTCATCTTATGTACAGTTGATTTTTTAGCAGCACATCTTTTTGTATTAAGTGAAAATGTCTGAATCTTTTCCACAAAAGCTAGTAAGTAAAGCTGGGCAACCTATGCTATTTCGTGTTTCTAAACTATTTATGCGCTCGAAAATACCCAATGAAGTCATCAGAACGACAAAGTAGTGAACAAGACTTGTTTTCTGTGTTTGATCATCAGGCTAATTACAACACGATAAATATGAAAACGGTAACTGGGTTGAGTCAGAGAACCGGTCAAAAGAGGTTATGGACAGCATGTTTCGATTGACTGTTTGAGTTTTCTCGAGATGATTTCGGCCATGGGATCACCCTTGAAAGGAAGACTGATAAA